>VWZT01011752.1:2041865-2055353 GCA_013397055.1 Pachycephala philippinensis
GCCCCGCCAACCGCCCCCGGCCCCCCCCCGCCGGCCCGCGGCCAATCGGCGGCCGCCATGCTGGGCCGGCGGCCAACGGCCCAATCAGAGGCGGCCTCTGAGGGCCCTGGGTCATGTGACGAGCAAGATGGCGGCGCCCACGAGGAGGGCGTGAGGTGGGAGGAGCCATGTTGTAGGCGGCGGGAGCGCTCGGTGAGGGCGGCGGGGCCGTGTCCGCCCGTACAGCTCAAGGTCGGAGCCTGAGCCCGGCGGGGACGCCGGGAGGGTCAGCGCGGTGCGGGGATGGCGACTGGTAGCGGTGGGGTTTGAAGGTCGGGGCTGAACCGCTATTTCCTGCCCTGAGGGTTCTGACCTGAGCGGGGCCCCGGGGCTTTGGGAGGGCTCCCTCTGCCCCCAGCGGCGCGCAAGGCTCAGGGAGAGACGTGTGTACAAGTTGTGCGCAAGGCTCAGGGAGAGCGGGGTGGTCGCAGCTCCGTGACGTGCTGTCTGTGGGACCCCAAAGCACAGGTTTGGGGACCCTCCTCAGGCGGCCTGAAGCGATCCCGGTGATATCCTGCCCGTTTGTCCTGCTTTCTCCGCTCCTGCATCCTGCCAAGGCCGAACCGAAGCTGGCACAGTCCCATACGTAGGGCTTAGCCTTCACGTTATAAAAGCAACTTAAGGTAAGTATGATTGGCACAGTAAGTCTGGGAGAATTGCCTCTGCAATAAAACGTGTAGGAAAAAAATCATTTGAATCACTAAACTCCAGGTGTAATCAAGAGCTGTTGTAGAGAGTTGACCGCAGCTGGCCACCAAGATACTCTTACCACTTTCCGCCCCCCTCAACAGGACAGGGAGAAGGGATGAATAAAAGCTCAAGGGTTATGGTAAGGACAGGGAGATCACTCACCAATTACCATTACAGCCAAAACAGTAAACTTTGGGGAAATTTAATTTATTGTCAGTCAAATCAGAGTAGGGTAATGAGAAGTAAAGCTAAATCCTTAAAACACCTTCCCTTCACTCCTGTTTTTCTCTGTGTCCTCCTCCCTCTTAGAAGCACAGGCAGACAGAGAATGGGGGTCATAGTCAGTTAATCACGTGTTGTTTCTACCACTCCTTCCACTCTTTTCCTTCTCCAATGTGTGGTCCATTCCATGGGGGACAGTTCTCCACAAACCTCTCCAATAGGAGTCCTTCCCACAGGCTGCAGTTCTCTGTGAACTCCTCCACTGTGGGTCCCTTCCATAGGGGTCAGTCCTTCAGTAGTGGTGGCTGCTTCAGTGTAGGTCCCCCATGGGCTGACAGGTCCTGCCAGGAACCCACTCCAGCACAGGCCTCCCACTGAGTTACAGCCTCCTTTGGGCATCCACCTGCTCTGGCATGGGATCCTCCAGGGGCTGCAGGTGGATCTCTGCTGCCCCATGGACCTCCAAGGGCTGCAGGGGCACAGCTGCCTCACCATGGGCTGCACCAGGGGCTGCAGGGGAATCTCAGTTCCAGCATCTGGAGCACCTCCTGCCCCTTCTTCTGCACTGACCTTGGGGTCTGCAGGGCTGTCACTCTCACTTGTTCTCACTCCTCTTTTCCAGCTGTTGTTGTGCAGCAGTTTTTACCCTTTCTTAACCTTCACACACACGCTATCACTGTAGTGGTTGGGCTTAGACTTGGCCAGCAGCAGGTCTGTCTTGGAGCCGGCTGGAACAGACTGTCAGACATGGGAGAGGCTCCTGGCATCTCAGAAGCCACCCTTGCATCCCCCCTGCTACCAAAACCTTGCCACATAAACCCACTGCAATTGTGTGCTTTCTAATTTATGTCTACAAAGTATGGATTTATTTGGTCAGGTTTTTTTCTTACACTTCTATTTGGCAGTTAAGTCAATTACAACCTGGATTATTGCCATGCAAAATAGGAAATGCATTTGTGATTCATACTGGCAAAGAGTCTAAATGTTTATTTGAGTCATACTGGGGCTATGTAACTTTGATTACATTTGTTTATTTTTTCCTTATGATCCAGGACTTCAAGATGACAGGAAGAGAGTTTCTTGAACTAGATTCTCCACAGCAAAGGCTAATTTTGGAAAGATTTAAACGGATGGAAATCATACAAAAGATGTTCAATGAGCTTCCTAAAGCAGATCAGTAAGTGCTGGTAAAATAAATGAAGATAAGTGCATCAAACATTTCAAGTCTTGGAGGCTTTTCCTTTTCTTTACTCTTATATTACAAATTTTCCTTATAGTTACAAAATTAGTTAATTGTGAAGATGCTTGTTATTGTCCAGAACAGAAAACTTGTTCTATGTTTTTTCAATATGGTTATTCCAGTGTTGGCTCTGGTCCTGCTGAGCTGGTTTCTGGCATGTGCATCCCCAGGGTTCTGGGATGCCTGATCAGCCCTGACTGTCTCTGAGCATTTTCACAGTCCTGTGCTAGAGCTAATAAATTTTCTAGGAAACTGAAATGTGATTCTGCTGGAGTCATCTTGTGTCCAGCAGAGCTGGCCTGGGGCCAGAACTGAGTGAGCATCAACCTGCTGGTTTCTGCATCGCTCCCTGTTTCAGGAAGGCGAGACTAAGGTATCCAGGTGGTGGTAGAGGAGTCAGCTGGAGTCCTGCAGGCTCACCAGCAGGGTTCTGTGCAGCACAAAGCCAGCTAAATGCCTTCTGGGCCTCACAAATGACCTTTTTGGTTTGTGATACTGCATGTCACTGCAAAACCTTACTGGACCTGAGCCGGTTCTGTTTGGAGCCATTTACATGTGTGTATCAGCTTGGACAAATTTTTTAGAAATAATAATAATCAGAAGTTTATTTATATTTTTTCAATAGGACTAAATTGCTGGCTAAACAAACTGCTGGTAGTAACACAGGGCCTCCCCACACAGGTGAGAAAGAAAAGGCTGCAACTTTGTGTAGGATCTGCTGCCCTCACATTCAGCCCAAAAAAACTCCTCCTTCCCCAGGAGAGCAGAGGAGGCAGATACCTCAGTAGTGATGTGGTAATGTCTGGATAGAAACTGTGGACTTAGGGACTGCTGGGCCTTGGAAAGAAGTAGCTGCCAGTCCCTGGCAGGATTTACAGCTTGTATATCCAGAGGGGAGCTCACTAATGTCTGGAAGGGAAGAGCAAGCACGCTGCAGTCAAACTGAGAGAGTTCCTGTTTACCCAAGCACGTGTTTTTAACGCTAGGGAGCTCAAACAAACAAAAAACCCAAACCCCAACCCTTCCATCCTCCTTTTCTTTCCTTTTGTGCAGTGTAGCAGTTTTGTACCTCACTAAACTAAGTAGATTCTGCTAGTCCTGGGTACATTCATTTGCTCTGGTTTGGATTCTTAAATATGCCGCTACAATTTTAATTTTGGTCCTCCATATTTATGGATGTGCTTGCCTGTGATAGTATTTTCCTATTCAAAACAAGAAATAGGTGGTGTCCTTGATGTCTGACATTTGTAGTGTTTTAAGTTTTGCAAGACTAGCAAGTACATCTCTGAAGTCTTTTCCGTATGATTTTTTTTTCAGTGCTTAATATTACTCGAAACATTAAAATGTAGAAGAATTATAAGTAGATTGACTTGACTTTTTAAAATTATGTATTTTATTGTATATATATTTCTTAATTTCTTTTCAGAAAACATTATTGTTAGAAACATGCTTATTAGAGCTTTAATGAAGTCTTCATTAACTGTAATAACTGGAAAAAAAAATTGTAGCAACGGCTTCTCAACCTTTCTGGCACTTCATTCTTGAAGCGTGTGTAAACATGTAACAAAGGATGCTGCACTGGTTGCTTTTGAAAATAGTTACTCTCCAGTTTGCACCAGTGAGAGATTTACGTCTCTTACCCCTTGTTGCAGGATTTTCAGATGAGAATTGCGGTGTTGAGTAAACTAAACTTTTTTACAGTTCTCAATTGCTGAAACGACTTTTCTTCTTTCACAGGAACCTTTGTAATCATGGAAAATACTTCCTAGCAGCAAATTCAAGCTTATGTGGCTTAGCAGCAAATAATTTCTTCAGGAACATCCTACATGTCAGAAAGGCTTCCTTGGTGTCTGCTATGCCAATGGCTGTTATTCCATTTCTTTCAACAGCAGCAGTTTATGAAGTTTTTGTGCGTGACCCTTTGTTTTCAGGTAAAAACCTCTTTATTCCTTTTTTTTTTTTTTTTTTTTTTAAAGGGCTTTGCTTTCTGTTCACAATGTAACACTAGAGGAGCTTTTCCTCCCTGCAGAAGAGTGGTCAAAAACTGCTGTGGTCTTAAAAGACCTCAGTTTGTAAAGCAGATTTTGAAAAAGAATGCATTGGACAGCAGTGAGCAGGAAAGGCGATATATACGTTTATATATATTTCTAGAAAAATTTGTTACACATTACTTATTTTTAGCATTTTTCACTCCAAGTCATGTAAAAGTGGCTGCAACAAAGCAGTTCAACTTCTCCCCATCTGTACAACTTCATTTGAAGGTCAGCTTTAGAATGATAAATTCCTTATGGGTTGGAACGGGAGTGATTGGTTTTGGTTTTATTTCGGTTTTTGTTTTGGGGATGTTTTTGTTGTTGTTTTGGTTTTTTGTTGTTGTTGTTTTTTAAAAGAAGAGTCCTCCTTTATAATTTTTTGCATACATGTACAGCTTGGCAGTTTCTGTCCAGAGCCTGTTTTCAGGTTCTTGCATGCAGCTTATAAATTGATGTGTTGGAGCATGTGTGGATATTGGCACTGAAATATTGTTTGCCACGCAGGTCAGCTGAACTGTGAGGTCTGTGCTGTGATCAGAGGAGGATTAGTAGGTGCTGTTGTGGGTGGTTTCTATCCCATTTTCCTGGCTATCCCCTTGAACGCAAGCCTTGCAGCCAGGTACGTCTTACTAACCTGCAATGATTGAAATGTATTTATGGGTTAAATCTTCAGTTCTTAATGTAAATTCTGTGGGTATTTAGTCTGTGCACACCTGTCTTCTTGTAGACATTTAGTACATGGAAAGAGATTTACATTAAGGTCATCTAATTACAAAGTGAAGTTTGTAAGAGCTATACCAAAGTGAAATAAGATCTGCAAAGAGATCCATTGGGAAGCCCTTGTGTTTAGCAGGAAGATTACAAGTTTCCCAGGGTGTGCCTGCCTGTGTGCAGTGGTGGCTGCCATCCTGCCAAGCACTGAAGGTGGCTGGACAGCCAAGAGACCTCAATGACCCTGGGCAGTGCCCAGCAGCCAAGTCCCTGGCAGGTGTCATTCTGTGTAGTTCAGAGCACAGCAAGGGCAGGGTGAGGCTTGGTGAGACCCAGGATGTGGTTGGGATGTTTTAAAGCATTTATCCAGAGAGCTCAGTACCACCAGGTGAATTTAACTTAGGGGAAGGAGGAGAAAATTACTGTCTACATAAATATTTATGTTAAATCTTGACACTTGCATGGAAATAAAAGTAAGTTTCTACCATGGTTTTTGTTGTTTAGGTATATGTCAAGTCCCTTGCCAGGGAAAGAAAATCTATTACGCTACTGGGTCACAACTTCACAGCCTGTCTTTAGAAAGATGAGTCTGGGCATACTGGTACAGGCTCTGACTGGATTATACCTTGCCACTAAACAGCATGGAATATACATCAAAATGCTGCTGCAGATGAACGCTAGCAGGGATCCTGAAGAACTACCTGAATGAAGTAAAGCAACTTTCCAATTGGCTTGGATAAGTAACCATAATAAACAAGGAAAAGAAGTGTTGCTTGCTGTCTCTTTTTAATAAAAAAACAAAGTCTCTGCACTGGCATTTTTTAAGTCTTGTGCTTCAATGCAAGTTAAACTCTTCATAATGCCCAGTTTAGTGTATACACCCGAATAACAGACAGGTGTGTTTCTTTGAAAATGGGAGGCAAGAAAGCATTTATAGTGCCTGCTTAGTGTTTGGCTCTAAGGTGATGCTACATCTTTTAGAAGCTGTAAAAAATTAGTATTCTTGAAAAAAGGGTGGTTTTTTCCTTCATAATGCAAACCATAGAGATTTACAAAAGAAAAAAAAAAAAAAGAAGGGGGAAGATCAAGGCAAGGTTTTACTAGAGATTCCTCAAAATCGGAGGGTTTCTTTCCCTTTTCTCCATTCTGCTAGCACAAAACTTCTGTCCCAAGATTATCCCTTTTAGGCTGTTAGAAGGGTCTGTACACTGTACACTGTAGAGAACGCTTTTATCACAGAGCAATCAGGAGTGATAATCATGTCAGGCTTCCCAGCATATCAAAAAAACACCCTTTGGCCTTGTAACGATTTTGCCTTGAAATTAGTCTTTTCCTGAAGGATGTGACTGTGTTGAGAGGCCTCTGGGGGCTGGTGCCATTACTGGGATATCTCAGTGGTCCAGAGTAATGCATTTATGAGTCAGGTGCATCTTCACATTAGTGGCTGTATGTTCTAGAGCAACATAAATTGCCAGCTCTCCTACTGCGTGAGGTGTCTTTAGTGTACTCCGCTATTTGAGAGCTGAATCAGGAATTCTTCTACAGCAGCAATCCTCTCAATCTGATGTATGGTCTTAATCCCCCCTTAGGTGGGGGTTGGCCTCCTCTCCCAGGCAACAAGTGACAGGACAAGAGGAAATGACCTCAAATTGTGCCAGGGGAGTTTCAGGTTGAACATCAGAAAGAATTTCTTACAGAAGCATTGGAACGCACTGGCCAGGAGGTGGTGGGAGTCACCATCCCTGGAGGTGTTCAAGACCCTTGGATGTGACCATGGTCTAGTTGAGAAGTTGGTGATCTGTCAAAGGTTGGACTCTGTGATCTTGGGGGTGTTTTCCAACTTAAATGATTCTGTAACTGTAAAAGCTGTACAGTTACTGGACAACAGTCATGTACACTTCAGTGAAGTTCTAGCATCGCCTGAGATGCATGTGGAAATATTAATGAGAATTAAGAATTCAGCCTTGAGACCTTTAATTGAAGGGGGTTAAAAATAATGCTGTAACACTGATGAAATACATATTGAAGGAGTTTCATCATCTTTATCTACCTTTTTCTTAAAAGTGGGTCATTACAGCAGGAAAATCACACATCCTTTCTCTAGAGCCAGGAGTAGCAGCCTGATTTGTACAGGGTTGCAGCAATACAGACTCCCTGTTGTTGTTAGGTAGAGATTATTTAGTTTTCCTTGGGAAACTATGGGAACACCACGTGACACAGCAATACTTCCTCAAAGTATTGCTGTGTCACATGGTGTTCCCATCCTGGTTGGCACCCAAACAGACAGCCTGGCCTTACCTTCATCACCCTGACTGGAGATTCTCATGGAGCAAGTATTTTACATGACAGTGAATTGTCACATCTCTGGAAGCCATCAGACTTTAACCAACAGAACCACTTACCTGTGATAATAAAAACATAAAATAAAGGTGTTACTGTGCAATAGTATCTTGAAGAATGACAATGACTGGCTCAGTGATTATTGCAAGTGGTTAACATGATATAGTTAAAATACTGTAAACAGATTCCAGTGCTTTTAGAAGGGTGAGATTCAAAAGGATCTTCCCTTCCATATATTTTCATTTTGGTATAAATTGAAGTGATAATTATCCTCAGTCACCAAAATGCATGTTATGATGTTTAATGGTCTGACCTGGACAAACCCCATCCTTTTAGATACTCATTTCTTAAAGTGAAACGTGAAGATTGTATATTAAAAAAAAGTTACATTCCTCAACATTTTTAGTAAGCTGCAAAGACTGATAGTTGTTTCCAGCATCACTGATGAACACACAAATAGCAAGCGTGTATTTTACATGTTCAGCCCTAGTCACATCAAAGGTCAGCTGAGCACTCCTGAGACGAGAGAGATGGTGTGTTTATGAACCAGGAAACTTTTCAGTTACACCCTCTGTACTTCTCCCTAAACTACTGAGGGGGAAAAGTGTTCTCAGAAGTTAAGGTCTGAAATTGTTTCAGAATTCCACAGGACAGCAAGATACTACCCCGCTTCTAGCATGCATGTGTGTGGAGGAGTGTGTGCACAGGAATCTGGGAACGCTCCTTCCGTTCCCTGTTTCATACACAGGGTACGACCTACTTCCTACAACCCCCAAGAAGTCAAAGGAGGAACTTTTACCAGTCCTTGGCCTCTGACACCTATAATAAACTCCCCAGAAACACTGAGAACAGATTTTAGTTGGATCCTTTCTTCCACCGTTGTAGTAGAAGCAAGCCAGGCAGAGGCTACATATCCCAGAGAAAGACCTTTAGGCTACTCCAAGTCTGAGCTACTGCCAAAAGAATGCCAAGAATGGCTACAGATAAGAGCCAACAGAAATACTAAAAAAGCACCTCTTTTATCTTCTCGATGTTCCATTTTAAATGCTGTCTCAACATTACAATCTATTCTACAGCTCCTGCAAATGACACCCTCATCCTCCTGGTACATGCACAAGTCCCGCTCTTGGCATCCTCCTGCTAATGAGCACAGGCAGAGTTATTTCTCCACATCTGCATATCCCACTTAAACTGGGTGGAAAACTGTAGAATCAGCAGCTGGTAATGTGCAATTTTTGCACAAGGTGTTCTTTAAACAGAGTCCATTTGAACAGCTCCCATACCTAACATATCCTTCACACATTTTACAGTGTTAACTAATAGTAAATGCAGCTCTATAACCAGAATATTGCTGATTCCAGCAGAAAACCTCCTTAACTACAAACTTTAGAAAACACAGCATTTTAAAAATCAGTAGATGTACAAGAGGCATTTGTGTTTTGCCAAAAGCCCCTGTGTTTCACAGGGAAAACTGATTACAATTTTGACAAATGGCATGAGAAATCTGATTATCCGGAAGTATGTAGAGATATGCCAAGTGTTGGAACATGGTTCCCTGAATTTCCTTTGATAGCATCTCTCCAGGCAGCTACAGATTACAGAAGCACCGGTTTGTTTTTAACTCCCAGGTGCTGCAAAGCTCTTCAGAGGAAAGAGAAGTTAATTTAGAATGCTACCAAGAGTCACAGCACCAGAATCAAACTCCAAAGGACTAAAGGAGAACTGAGCATGAAATTGTTTCTTATTTAAATGCTAAATAGTCTTCAAGTGACTCTGGTGGGAAAAAAAATGGTAAATGCAGGTAGCATAGCTGTGCAGCTGAAAACTGGCAGCACTTGGTTCTGTGGTATGTACAATTTACCAAACATGTTTCAATGCTGAACAGGATATTTCCTACAACTAGAGGCCAAAAAGGCAAAGCATGCCAGTATGCTTTTATATTTTTATGCAGTGTTTTTGTGAAATGCTCCTTTTTATCAAGCTGCAGACCACTTTAACTAGAATCCCCTCATGCTAGAAAGCCAGTGCACTATTTTAAACTGTCCTCTACAAATAAAGCATTTAAGATGAACAGAAACCTAAACGTACAGTACCTAAACTCCAGAGCATTGAAAATGTTCTGTCCTTTCAGCACTGTCAAACCTTTTAACACTCACTCCGGTGTTTAGTGTGGAAATAGCAATTTGATCAAAGATAGTGATTCAACAGCACGTAATTAACCAGTAATGAAACTTCAGAGCCTAAAAATAGAATAGAAAGGAGGAAGATGCCAATAGACCACAGAAGGGTTTATGTAAGTATTTTACTCCTCCATGGTATATTGATCAAACGTATCCGTATTAATAAAAAATTAAGAACAGCTATGAAATACAAGAAGTGCTGATTCTCAGAAGTACAGCTCTGTCTGCAGTTTCAAGGAATAACACCTTCGTGTTGTCCTCACCACAAAATTACCTTTAAAGACAGATGAGCATAAATATTTCTCCTGCATACCCTGATCCATTTTATCTTGTTTTCCAGTTGATGACTCAGAGATAGCAACATTTTCCCCTGTTTTCCCACTTTGTTTAATGAACCAAGACATTAATGAGAAGAAAAAGATGAAAAAACATTTGAGCCCATAAACTGAAAGATCAACAAGTCTGATTTTATTATGATATTGTATTCTTATCTGAATGGCACATAATTACAAAGAAACATTTACAATATATTTTCAAGTATTAAGTTATGTCATTTCAAGGCTTTCACTTCAAAAAGCTACATTAATAATACACCATACAGATAGTACAGTCGGTTAGAGTTTCAAATAACTTCCTCCCCTCTATTTGGTTTAAATATGATTCAGTAGGCACTAGAAATGCCTGCAGCCACTGACTTTCTTGGGACTTGACCTTGCTCTTGTACCACAATACATCATTTTGCATGTCAGAAAATCAGCTGCTCTCAGACACAGCCACAGGTCGTGTCACGATAGAGCATTGTGCAGGTTCACAGCAGAGGCCAAAGGAACTGTCCCTGGCCCTGCCATTCAGCAGTGATGCGACAAGAAAGAATGCATATTTAAATTAACTTAAAAAACACTCCTACACTGAAGTAACCATAAAAATGCCACTGGAACATCCCATACTTGCTACATTAGCGTTTCTCTTTTCCTCAAGCACGTTAAACTGCAAAATAAAGCATGTTCATGAAGTCTGAGCCAGGCAGATTGAGATTAGGTTGAATCTAAATTATTTCCATTTTGCATATCAGTCAGTGCAGGTCCTGGTGGTTAACTGACTCCTGTGCACTGGTATAACCCATCAGTTACAACAGAGTTACACAAGACTGAAACTTTGAACAGCCCTGTTGATGCCATCACAGAGGTGTAAGGTCACACATATCCCACTAAGTCTCTTTTGTGCTGGCAATATCCCCTGAACAGATGGAATTCTGCATACAGTGGAGTAAAACCTGTTTGATAGAATATTGCCTTTTAAAATAAAATCATCTTGGATGACAGTAAATAATCCCAGCATTCAACTTTTTTTTTTTTAACCAAAGACAGCAAAAGCCCTGTTACCTCTTTATTCTCATTTCTTATACTACCTTTTAAAATAAAGCAGGAAATGTGGCCAGCAGCTGGTCCCGTCTCTTCTGCCCCAACACAGCTGAATCCACTTTAGCATAAAGAAAAACAAGGATGCTAAATACACATATACTTTATCACACAGTGATGTTTCACAAAGAAAAATCAAACTCCTTTTCTACTGATGAACACGTGACAGGGTCTAGCACCAATAAAGCAAATGACTGGGAGAAAATGCTTTCACCTACTTAGCCTTAAACACAAAATTTAAGGCTTTAAGAAACAAGACTTCAGAAACACTAAATAGCATGGGGGTTTTTTAAGAAGTTAATAAATGAAACTGTTTTAGGAAGTATTCTTTGTGAAACCTCACTTTACATATTATCATTTTCACAATCCTTCTTCCCCCAACTGACATACATTTAAACAACCTAAACATTATAATACAACTGAAAAAAGAACCCACTCATCTTTTGTGATAGGGAGAAACACTGACTAGTACAAGAAAACACACACTGTTTGTTTGTCAAACTATTTTTCCTCCTATCTCAGGAGCAATTATGGAGCATTTTTCAAATCATTAGCCTCAAGATACATATTTGCTCATCTCCAAACTGTGCTTAATTATATCAGGTTACAGGTTTCTGGATACTGTAAGAGGCTAAATGAAAAACTCTACTGTAGAATTAAGCACATGTGTACACATGCAATATTTTTAAAATTTAAAGCTATTCTGAAGTAACATAGGAATTTCACTGTGCATGGGCAGAGATTTGCTTACGGGAAGGTAAAGTAACAAGTTACTTTGATGCACTGATTCTTCAAACCTAATTCTCATTAGAGGTCCCTGCAAAAGTGACTCCTCTATGTGAGGATTCCTCTGTAGAGATTTAACCAGTGCTCAGGTTCTGTTTCATCAGGTAAAACTGCATAGTGAATTAGAGCAAGCTAGAGAAGGGCTTTTGAAAGGTACCGTGCATCCCTAACACTAGACAGCATTTTAAACCAACAGGTCACAAACTCCTTTTTCTCATTCAAAAAGCAATTAGACTTTTGGGACAGTCCCCTGTAATAAAAGGCTATAAATGTCACATCCCCCTTATTAGCATATTTTCCCTTTTCAGCTCATCAGATACTTGGTCTAATAGGAAATTTCTATTTCAAATGGCATGAGCATGTTTTTTAAATTCAAAACGTATCTCCTGCACTGGCTACTATATAGCTACTATGTAGCCAATGTATTTGTTTCAAAAATGAAAAGTGGAAAACAGCTAATGAGAATGATGTGATTGCAACCTTTACTATTAGTTGTCATCCACAGCTAGAAACATTTTGGCAGAGTAGGCCAAGGACCAGAGCAATCATTTTCTGAACCAGTCATTACAAGAGACTGGGATAAGCAAAGCAAGCTGTCTGATACCACATTATGGGAATATATTGATCCTTACCAGGTTGCGAGGTGGAAAACGACTGTTCTTTAACCCCTACACAACGGAGCCTGGCAGGGCAACCACCTAAAAGAGAAACTGTCAGAGAGGTTTTAATAGTAATGTATAACTGAGATGCAGTACAATTTTATATGCATGCTTTCTTTTGCCGATCATTACTATTTTCTTAAGTCTGTCCAGTGACGATGTCATAATGGAGTTTTTGTTTGGTTTTCTAAGCAAGCATTTTCGGCTCCTCAGGATAAGCACGCTAGACATTATCTGACTCAAGACCGGGTAGTCAGCATTATCTTTACTGCGAAGTGGAGCCGAGCACACCTTCATGCATCAGGTCGGCATGATCTTTTCACCCAAGTGCTGCGAACGGGCTCTGGCGGCACCTCCGCGTGTGCACCACGCGCGTGTCAGTCTGCACGACCACTGTCGCACTGCTGCACACAGCTCTGCGCGACTCCCATCGCCAAACAGGCTCACACCACTACCGTCCACACGCCAGATTTACAGGACCTTGAACCAAGGCCACCGTCTGGCTCCCAACGTGCCGTTCGAGAGAATTTTTTTGTTAACCCTGGACACTTAAGTAAGCGCCAGGTTCCCCTCCTTTGCATCTCCCCCAATACCACCCCATCACCACTGTATGGATTCTTTTCCTCCGCACCATCGCCTGCTTCCTCCGCCGCGACGCGAGGCCCTTAGGGGTGAGAACCCCACGAGTACTTGCAGCAGGTACTTGACCCTACATTTTGAAGGAGGCCGCTGCCCGCCGAGCACAGATGGAGCAGAACTCCACCGACACCTGATCCCGGTCCACGTGCAGGCAGATCCCGCCGGGGGCCGCCCACTCCTCCTCCGTCTCAGTCACCACCGCCGCCTCCTCCAGGCCGCGGGGCCGGGAGCTGGGCAGGGCGTAGTCGTGGTCGCTGCTCTCGCCGGCGGGCTGGAGGTGCTGGTGCTGGCGGCGGGGGCTGCCCGTGTCCCTGAAGAGGCTGGTGCTGAGCTGCAGCCCGCCGGCGCGGGTCCCGGCCAGGCGGCTCAGGAGCTGCCCCAGCGCGCTCTGGTTCGCCAGCACAGCCCGCAGGTAGCTGCTCTCCCGCTCCAGCTCTCGCAGGCGGCGGCTCAGGCCGCGGTTGCGGTCCCGCAGCTGCCGGTTCTCGGCAGCCAGGCCCTGCAGGCGGCTCTCCAGCCCCAGCACATACT
>VWZT01011752.1:2055952-2067623 GCA_013397055.1 Pachycephala philippinensis
GGGGGGAAGCGGCTCGCGACTGCGCCCGCGCGCGGGAAAGCGGCGTCTGGGAATGTGTTGGGGGGGAAGTGCTACTGCATGTGGAATACGTAAAACTTGTCTGGAGAGAGGATGTTCTTTGACGTTTGATCTTTGTGTACTTTCAAGCCTAATCAACAAGAAGGGAGATTTAATCCATGAAACGGCCAACAAGCTCTAAGGGATCTCCAGGTGTTAGAGAGACAAATTAATTGTCAGTAGAATTGCCTTGTTTGGGTTTAGGGTTCAACATGTTTCAGAGATCTCAGGCGTAGGGGGAGGTTGACATAGCTTGGGAAGAAGGATGTACCACTGATAGTGGACACAAAGAATGCAGAGTTTACGGGCCACAAGGACATCTGGCAGAACTCCCAAGATAAGCAAGAAACTAACAAACCCAACCCAGCAACTGTGCTAAATCAGCTCTGACTGGGTAAAATATAGTTCCAGCAGGGGGAGATCCCAACCACCAACTCACAGACCACCGACCCCAAAAAAGAGAAAGATTGAGGATGCAGACTAATTAGCATGAGAGGCGAGAGAATAATTAATCTACAGAATACTAATTAATAAGAGAAGTAGGTAACTTGGAGCTTGTAACACCAATTCCCTTGTTTGCTAAAATGTACGAGTAGTAAAATATTTTGATACTTGGTGTGTTTGATTTGTGGAACACCACCGAGCACCGAGGCTTGTGCAACTCTGAAATAAATAGTCAATGTCTCTCTCACGTGTGTAATTATTGGCTTGTTGCACACCAGGTAACAAATACGATTTTTGTGGACAGCAGGGTGGCAGGTGTGGGAGGGTGGGGGTGTGAGGGCGATGTGTGTGGTTGGGGTGGTGAGAGGTGTGTGGGAAATGTGGGTGTACAGGAGGGGGGTGTGTGTGTTGGGGGGTGAAGGAGGGAATGGGGCCAGTGACGGGGTTATTTATGAGGGAGTGGGGGTGAAGGTCTCTCACACAAAGACATTGCCATGGGGTGGGAAGGGGGATCTCCCTGAGGAGTGCAGAATTTGGGGTCTTTCCCACCAGACCCCATGGCTGGGGCTGGGCCAGAGGCTTGTGGGGCTGTTCTGTCACACAGCAAGTGGTTGTCCTCTGCCCAGATTTAGACTATTTAGGCACCTGGTTTCAGGGTCCCTTGCAGTGACCAGATGGATACAGGTGCTCCTCGTTGCCTATGGACTAATTCAAACAGAGCAGCTGGCTCTGTTCCTTCCTCAGACCAAGGGCATAATGTGTAATGTGAGTCAGCTGGCATTTACACTGTAGCTGCCAGCATTGAAATTAACCAAATGTGCGTGTACGGTGTGCACCTCGGAGCGTGGAAGTATGGTTAAAAAGTAGGAGAATGTGGTCCATAAAACACATGTGGAATGACACTTGTAGGAGCCAGGATCAGGAGAAATGCTGTGGTTCCTCACACAGCAGGTAGCAGAGCAATACTTCTCAGCTGGCTTTGCGTGGGTTCAAGGACAGTCCAGAGGAGTTCAGAAGACAAGGCTGCTGGCAGCTGCTGCTTATGTAGAGTCAGAATTACAGAATCAGGGAGTGGTTTGGGTCGAAAGGGATCCTAAAAATCACCTAGTTCCAATGCCCCTGCCTTGGGCTGGCAAACCTTTCACTAGACCAGGTTGCTCAGAGCCCCATCAACCTCACACTGAACACTTCCAGGGATGGAGGGCATCCACAGCTCCTCTGGGAAACCTGTGCAAGAGCCAGAAACCACATCTGGTTCAGCCAGTCCTTGACATGAACTGGTCACTGGCCTCCACGCCTGCTGCTTCTGGTCATTTCTGTAAATGAGCTCAATAGATACCAAGTTTGATACCGTGCTGTGGCTTGTAGATATTCAGAACCAAGAGATACTCAATCCATTATCTAAATTCTTGAGTTATCCCAAGGCATACGCATGTGGCAAAGAACTTGGGGTACTCTGGAGACAGCTGCCTACAGCCCAGATGGGGAATGCTGTTTGGCCCATCATGGTGGTGGTTTTATTGGGTTTTTTTCTTTTATTGTTGGAGACTTAAACAGCAGGAGCTGAAACTTAGCAGCAAAAATTTCCTTCTTGCCTAGGAGACAGGCAAGAGAGAGTGGAAGGTCTCTGTACCCCACAGTGCTGATAGGAAAGATTTTTCTTTTTGTCAAAAACTGGCAGACATGCACAAAATGGAAGAGTGTATCACTAATATTTCTCTGCAGAAAACAACTAAAAAACGGGAAAAAACCCTGGTGGAACATCCAGAACACCATCCTGTTCCAAAGACTATTGAAATCACCCAAAAGACTTGACAATTTATTCTGAGCTGAATGGAGATATAAATAATGCTATGGCCTTAAATAAGGTTTAAATGACTGCAGAAATCTGTAAGACTACTGGAAAACTATAGACAGTAATTTGCTTGAGCATCAGTTGTTGTATGGTACTATTAGATTACCTGTTAAGTTCCCGAATTTGGAGAATTGCAGAGACATTGCAAGGTAGGATTTCTTTCTTGGAGCCTCGGAGCCTCTTAACGTGCCCAGCCTCTGTTGAACTTGAAAGCAGAATCAAATACAAAAGGCTAAGGGTTTGAGCTTTTGGCCATCTTGAAAAATAAAGTGGTTTTAACAATAAAAAAATGAAAACCTATGATTCAGCAGAGGTTAGCACTAAATAAATCAAACTTGTATTTTATGTTTTCCACCCTAATCATTCATGTCATGGGTTTGAGTGGTTCAGTGATCCATGTTCAGATTTAAGAGTGTAGTGATTTACTTTCATGAAAGTGTAATGACAAAAAGGCTACAGAACTGTCCTTGGAGTAGGATTTAAGCTGGCGAGGACAGTATAAAGAAATGATGATCCCATGGAAAGGAACAAAATGCCGTGGTGTGTTACCATAGAGGCACCTGTTGTGAGGAGAACAAACTGCAGTTACACAACAAAGTGGCGGAGTCTGACATTCAGAGCTCTCTCTTTAGTCAGCAAATCCATACTGTGCTTTCTGTAAGCATCGAACCGCAGCAAAAGTTCATCGTACGCCTGCTTGCTGAGTTCTAGCTGTCTTTGGAGCTCTTGAACCTTCACATCTTTGTCTACTGCTGCCTCTTTCTTGAGGCGCCTTCGTGCTCTCTGCATGGCTTCTTCCACAGTCTCCAGCTTCTCCTCCAGCTTCTGAATCGCCTGTTCTCTATCTTGCAGAGCTTTGCCCCTCTCCATAGCCAGGTTCAGTAGCTGCTCTTTCTCTTCATGTGCCCTCTCCAGCTTGGCTTGCAGCTCGCTGCCCTGAGCCCTCTGCTGACTTTCTGCCTGCTCAGCCCTTGCAGCAGCTTGTTGGTGCCTCTCCTGTAGGAGTTGCAGCTGCTTCTTCAGTGAATCCACCTCCCGGGCGTAGGCACCTGCTTGCTGGCTCTGAGCTTCCAGCAGCTCCTTCTCTCGCTCCTGGGCTCTGTGACTCTCATAAGCGTATTTCTCCTGCAAGGAGCATAACTGCTGTGAGAACTTCCTGGCCTGGGCAGCCAGCTGGAGCACTTCAGCTTCCTTCTCCCTCACAGCCTGGCTGAAGAGTGCTTCCCTGTCCTGCCGCAGACGCTTGTTCTCCTCCCACAGTTGCATGTGCCGTTTCTTATGTTCGTTTTTGAACTGGATCATCTTTTCATGNTGGGTCGAAAGGGATCCTAAAAATCACCTAGTTCCAATGCCCCTGCCTTGGGCTGGCAAACCTTTCACTAGACCAGGTTGCTCAGAGCCCCATCAACCTCACACTGAACACTTCCAGGGATGGAGGGCATCCACAGCTCCTCTGGGAAACCTGTGCAAGAGCCAGAAACCACATCTGGTTCAGCCAGTCCTTGACATGAACTGGTCACTGGCCTCCACGCCTGCTGCTTCTGGTCATTTCTGTAAATGAGCTCAATAGATACCAAGTTTGATACCGTGCTGTGGCTTGTAGATATTCAGAACCAAGAGATACTCAATCCATTATCTAAATTCTTGAGTTATCCCAAGGCATACGCATGTGGCAAAGAACTTGGGGTACTCTGGAGACAGCTGCCTACAGCCCAGATGGGGAATGCTGTTTGGCCCATCATGGTGGTGGTTTTATTGGGTTTTTTTCTTTTATTGTTGGAGACTTAAACAGCAGGAGCTGAAACTTAGCAGCAAAAATTTCCTTCTTGCCTAGGAGACAGGCAAGAGAGAGTGGAAGGTCTCTGTACCCCACAGTGCTGATAGGAAAGATTTTTCTTTTTGTCAAAAACTGGCAGACATGCACAAAATGGAAGAGTGTATCACTAATATTTCTCTGCAGAAAACAACTAAAAAACGGGAAAAAACCCTGGTGGAACATCCAGAACACCATCCTGTTCCAAAGACTATTGAAATCACCCAAAAGACTTGACAATTTATTCTGAGCTGAATGGAGATATAAATAATGCTATGGCCTTAAATAAGGTTTAAATGACTGCAGAAATCTGTAAGACTACTGGAAAACTATAGACAGTAATTTGCTTGAGCATCAGTTGTTGTATGGTACTATTAGATTACCTGTTAAGTTCCCGAATTTGGAGAATTGCAGAGACATTGCAAGGTAGGATTTCTTTCTTGGAGCCTCGGAGCCTCTTAACGTGCCCAGCCTCTGTTGAACTTGAAAGCAGAATCAAATACAAAAGGCTAAGGGTTTGAGCTTTTGGCCATCTTGAAAAATAAAGTGGTTTTAACAATAAAAAAATGAAAACCTATGATTCAGCAGAGGTTAGCACTAAATAAATCAAACTTGTATTTTATGTTTTCCACCCTAATCATTCATGTCATGGGTTTGAGTGGTTCAGTGATCCATGTTCAGATTTAAGAGTGTAGTGATTTACTTTCATGAAAGTGTAATGACAAAAAGGCTACAGAACTGTCCTTGGAGTAGGATTTAAGCTGGCGAGGACAGTATAAAGAAATGATGATCCCATGGAAAGGAACAAAATGCCGTGGTGTGTTACCATAGAGGCACCTGTTGTGAGGAGAACAAACTGCAGTTACACAACAAAGTGGTGGAGTTTGACATTCAGAGCTCTCTCTTTAGTCAGCAAATCCATACTGTGCTTTCTGTAAGCATCGAACCGCAGCAAAAGTTCATCGTACGCCTGCTTGCTGAGTTCTAGCTGTCTTTGGAGCTCTTGAACCTTCACATCTTTGTCTACTGCTGCCTCTTTCTTGAGGCGCTTTCGTGCTCTCTGCATGGCTTCTTCCACAGTCTCCAGCTTCTCCTCCAGCTTCTGAATCGCCTGTTCTCTATCTTGCAGAGCTTTGCCCCTCTCCATAGCCAGGTTCAGTAGCTGCTCTTTCTCTTCATGTGCCCTCTCCAGCTTGGCTTGCAGCTCGCTGCCCTGAGCCCTCTGCTGACTTTCTGCCTGCTCAGCCCTTGCAGCAGCTTGTTGGTGCCTCTCCTGTAGGAGTTGCAGCTGCTTCTTCAGTGAATCCACCTCCCGGGCGTAGGCACCTGCTTGCTGGCTCTGAGCTTCCAGCAGCTCCTTCTCTCGCTCCTGGGCTCTGTGACTCTCATAAGCGTATTTCTCCTGCAAGGAGCATAACTGCTGTGAGAACTTCCTGGCCTGGGCAGCCAGCTGGAGCACTTCAGCTTCCTTCTCCCTCACAGCCTGGCTGAAGAGTGCTTCCCTGTCCTGCCGCAGACGCTTGTTCTCCTCCCACAGTTGCATGTGCCGTTTCTTATGTTCGTTTTTGAACTGGATCATCTTTTCATGGTTTTTGGCCAGATCCATGAAGCGCCCCTCCAAATACTGAATACGCTGGGTCTGGGTTTTAATTTTCACAGCATCCTCTGCCCTCAGTTTCTCCAGCTCCATGTTGAGCTGCTCCAGGTCTCTGCAGCGTTCGTGTGTGTCATCCTCTTTCTTCTTCAGTATAGCGATAAAATGATGATGCTGTTCCAGGTGTGAAAGCGGCAGCGCCTCCTCACTCCTCTCCTTAGAGCTCTCACAGAGTTCCTCCAGGCCTTTTGTCAGATCTTCCATGTCTTTGCCTGTCTCTGGATCACCTGTGGAGTTGGCCATCCCTGCTCCTGTCTCCTGAGCCACGGAGCCCCTGTCTCATGCAAAGACAAGACAAAATTGTAATAGTGGCTGCTTCTGTTACTGACACTCAGCATAATTGAACAGTGCCTGGTGGTTGTGTGGCCAACACTGCTGCCATAAGCTGGAAGTCCAGAGAGACTGATGTGGGAGAACAGGATCTCCCAAAACCAATGTCAGCCAGCAACCACACAGGCCTGCTGCCCTTCCCTTCCTCTGGTTCAGTCAGGCAGACTGAGACTCAAGGATGCCAGACTCCGTGAGCAAAAGCAAAGAATGTGGGCTTAGTATTTATGCAAGCCTATTCAATTGCTGATGACTAGCTTTGCTAATGATTCGTTCTTGAGGCACTGCTGTTGTAGCTACAAGAACTGCTATTATATTTAGGTAAAAAAGCTTGTAAGTGATAAAGCTGTAAATAATTCCTTACACAATCCTTTTCCTCTGCCTTTATTTTCTCCTACAGCTCTGTATTGTAACTGAAAATAAAACACGGAGGGTTACGTCAAACTGCTAATTTATTTACAAGATTTCTATGATAGTGCACTGCTTGCTAAAAATAACCAAACAGCCTTATCCCATGCTTAGAGACGTATGAATCAAATAAAAGATCTATACAATGTTAATAATTAGTGAATGCCCGGTGACACAAAGCCTCTGTGCCTGGAGAAACAGTTCCTTATCTGAGTTTTCACGCTGATCTGCTGGATTATTTTAGGCATGTATTTTTAAAAATCTGATTCTTCATGTAAAAATAAGGAAAACATTTATATTACATTTGCAGCAAAAGGATTATTGGTGCTGAATCACACAGCATGCTACCCAGACATTTGAAAAATTAGCCTACAACTCATCTACAAGTTTTTCATTTGGACGCAGACCTGAAACAGCACAGGAAACTGCATGCTCATAATCAGGTTTTGTAAATTCCTGAGCTTTGGCTGGAGGTAAAGATTGGATGTGGGAAGGAGCCAGCTTAAAGCAAGGATGAAAGATAATGTACAACACAAATGAATAAACACCTGTGGAGCACAAAGAATTTCAGAGTTATGTAGTAGTGACTGCAGTACAGATGCCAGCTCCACCTCTCCTGTCCTGCACTCTCTCACTGCTATTGCTACCTTGGATCCTTTGCAAATAACGGAGGAGAGGGGGAAGGACTGAAAGGTTTAGGCCATCCAGTGGAAACACAATGAAGAGCAGGGTTTAAGAAGAGAAAACTATTTTCTTACCAGGTGTTTTCTTTCTCCTGTCTGTTTGTTGTCCCTCCTATTGTGAGGTTCCGTTTCCATAGAGGTAAGGTGCTGAATCCAGTCACCCCAGAGCTCATGACCTCATCCAGGCTGGTTGGAGCCAGGCCAGCCCCACCAGGGTAGCTGAAAGAGCTGGCAGTGTTTCTTAGCAAACAAACATTGCTGACATTCTAAAAAGAACCCAGGTTTGGAAAAGGAAAGAGAATTTCCACAAGCTTGAAGAACTCCTCGTTCTCGGCTTACGCCCTGCACATGCCAGAGGAGATCAGAGTAGCAGGTTCTGACCTCAGAGCACACTGAAGGCCCATGGAAAGTAAAGACAGACCTTGCCCTGAACAACTTGCAACTTTATTCAGCAGCTAATAAAAATCTGGCAGATAGGATAGGGAAAGGAAAAATAAATGCAACTGGAAGAAAAAAGTCAGTGCAGGTTTTGCTGAATCCTCTGGAAAAGGATACAAAGGAGAAAGAAGAGAGTGCTGTGGGTAACAGACATGAAGCAGACAAGAGAAGGAGGGAAGAGTACACATTTCAAAATGGGTAAAATCAAAGCAATGGGAGTTGCTGCACCAACTCAAGGTTTGCAGCCTTACTTGCAGAGATGGGAGGTTTCTGAACACAGAGCACGAAAGAAGAGCTGGGGCTTTGAAGCCTGGTTTATAGCGAGTGAAAACAGCATAATTTAGAAGATATACACATACATATATATGCATATACACACATGTACTAAAAGAAAATAAAGTATGGGCTAAAGCAAAGATGAACTTGTAACATGAAGGAGAAAAGAGGAACTATTGTGTTTCTCCAGACAAGAATAAATATACATAAAGATAATATAGGAGTGTGGCTGCTTTGATTCTTAATTTCAGTTCACCTTTATGACAAAGCATAGCTATTAATTTATCAAACTGCCCTTTAATGAGTAGCTAATTATGCACCTTTAAAATTTTGGTTATGGATGACTAAAGGCTTTCCGTTTGACTTGAGAGCAAAGTAAAAATTTTTTTAACTTTTTGTCTTAATCAGCTTCCCAATTCACATTTCTCTATGAGCATATTACCAAACTACTGCAGTAAGGAATTCTGCATGCGATGAAATAAAAGGTATTAAAAACTGGGGAGGAACTTTTGTACTTAACAGACAGTTTTTGTTACTTGGCTCAGTTTCTTGATTAACCTAGATGAGTACCTAGTACTCTGGTGGCATTAGTTAATCAAACTAGTTAATTACAAGTGAAACGTGCAAGTAAATCTTACATTCATGTTCAGGTAGCTTTTCAAAATTTGAGGTTTGTTCTATTAGTGTAGTGGTACGCGGAGTCTTTTGAGATACCAAAAAAATTCTGTGTCAGTCTCTACCAGGGTTGAAAGAACAGCAAGACACAGAATGTCTTCTACTTGATCAGAAGACAAGGAGATTGCCACTGTCACAAACCAAACATTTTATTTTGATAGCAGTGAAGTTTAAGTGTTAAAAGTTTGTAGAGTATAGAACACAGCAGTTTACATGACACTTGCCCGCAAATCTGGAGCCTTAAGACCCATCCCTACAATTGAACCCAAAGCTGTTTTGACTCAGCAAGGTATTTGAGCCTCACAGGAGATACAAAAACACTAATCCTGTGAAACTGTAGGTCATGTTCATAGCAACCTATGTTTTCAGGTGAAAAATTAATTCATAGAGGAAGTGAATACAAATAAATTTAGGTGCCTCTTCTTTTTCAGAATCACCATCCTTTCAGGAGTGGCTCTTCAAGAATGTAGAACCAAAGCAGCAGCTGTACCATGCTGGTAAAAATACATTGTTCTGAAGTGTCACGTGCACATGTTCCCTAGTCAAAAAGTGTTTTGTATATGTCTGGCAAAGTGGAAGCTGAAGCAGTAAGATATCAAAGACTGGCAAACTGCTTTTGACATTTATAAATTCCACAGACAGCCTGGTTGATGAGAGAGAAAGTGGGTTCCCTGGCAGGTTGAATAGCATCTTTCCTTTTTTTCATCCATAGTGTGTAATAAACACCAAGTAGCATTTAAATTTCTATGATTAAATCAAGGAATTGAGTTGGAGCTGTGAAGAGCTCCCTTCTCTCCTCTACGCTAACTGAAGTGAAAGATTTCACCAGCTTTTAGACTTGGTTGGAGTAAATAAGTGTGCACTTTCAGAAATGTCTGTCTGCAATTTGTTACATCACATACTGAATGGCTAACGTAAGCCACTGACATTTAACAAACATAGAATTCCTATTTAGTTTTAATAGGCTGCTTTTATTTTAAAAAAACAAACAAAAGGACTATATTTTGTATTTTATGTATTTATCTACTGGTAGCATGCATTTCTACAAATTTCGAACTCCAGTCTTATTTCCTATGCCTCTAAACTAAGCCAAGCCCACCACAGTCCCACAAGTCTCCTAACGGTGGCGCTGAAGCACAGGTAAGTTGACTTCTTGCAAAAAACCAAGCTAATGGATACAGGTACAAACAAGTGCACTTCGGAGAATAAATACCCAACATACTTGTCATCACTAAAATTGGCATATTTGGATCCTTTAGAGTAGCACTGGAATAAAAAAAAGTTTCATCTTTACATCTTCAGCACTTAAAACTAAGTATTGTATGCTAGCAAGGTGATGAACACAAATATAAAGCAAACCCTGATTTTTTACAGTACATTGGAACTAAGTCCTGTGCACCTTGTAGAATAGGACATCGACAGTATCACTTCATGTCACACTTCTTTCATTAGGGAAGTAACTTTCATGTCCTAGAAATGTACAATTACAACTAGAAGAACTTGCAAAAAACTAAATTCTTCATGCCCATATTCCATGCTGGTGAGATCTAACATGGCATAATGAGGATACAAACACATACTAATGAGCCTTAACACTAATGTCGCTGTCTTATCAGTAAGACTTCATGAACAATCCCAGCAATGTACAGAAACAGTTGACTTGGTCTTATATTTCTGCTGGTTATTGGGATCATTTAAGGGATCAGAATGCTTCAGTTAGACAACACAGTCATCCAGGTATCACTGCTACCTCTGAGTTCTGTAAGCACCTTCTTTCTCGAAGTTGTTTTCAGTCAAGAAGAAATTCTAAAATCCCTTAAATTTACATAATGATCTGCAAGCAGATGTTTAATTTGAAATACAAAGTAGCATTTGACAGCCCAAATCCAGAACAGTAACAGAGCAGAAACTGCCAAAAAGCTACTGTGTTCCTCTTCCAAGTTCCACCCCCACACTTTCAATTTCATTCCCAAGGTTTCTTTTTGACACTAACAATTAAAAAGCCCCCCTATTTTGTCAATTTTGCAACCATAAGCATCCTGAGAGGTAGTGTATCTTCCACCCAGGTGTTTGGAGAGTTCATCATCTTCTCCCAAAGAGCAGTTTCATCTGAAGTAGAATCCATCCAGTCTACTGTAGTTCCATAGCTTTTGCCTAGAAAAATGTCGATTTTAAGAGGAAAAATTACTTAATAAGCTGCTGAGTTAAGCACAGACAATCAAATTTGCCTGCTCTGTCAAATACAATTAACAACATTTTCACACAAATTTCGTCATTTTTCTCCAGATTTTTTCCTTTTTATCCTTGGGCTTTTTTTCACAATCCCAAGGAAAAGGACGTCAATTGCCTATACATCTCAGAAGGTTTAACAATAAAACAGGGTACTGATTTTGTACTGAAATGCAACCTTGGGTACTCTAAAATTCAAATTGAGATTTACTATTCTAATTTGTAACTTAGGTTATTCTGGTGAACCATGCAAGAAGTTAATTTGTGAAAAATAATTTTTACATTGTATTTCCTGAGAAGACTCCAAACACATCCTCCCCTCAGATAAGAGAGCAAAATGAAAGGGACAAATAGAAGAATTGTATGTTTTTCCTGTTATTATATCTGCATAGCTAATATTGCCCTTATGCTAAGAACGTGTTTGCATTTATAATTTTTCCTATTCAATATCTTCAAATCTTATCCTGTATTCCTGATCTATCCTTTTATTTCCACCCTGTGCCGTATTTTTTTGCATGAGTAAGTTTGCAAGACATTATCAGATTTCAGGTGCAGGAATAGCATATTCTTGTACTTGAAACAGTACCAGGTACAATGTATGGCCAGGCAAAGGTTTATTTCTATTATTTCTCCTTTTCAGTCATCTTATCCCTCCTAACACTACTATTATTTACTTTTCAGGATCTGTTCGGAAGAATAGGTGCATTACTGAGTGAAACTCTTCAGTAAACGGAAAAGACTGAAAGAGAAGAGAGGGGGAAGAGAGGGGGAAGAGAGGGGGAAGAGAGGGGGAAGAGAGGGGAAAGAGAGGG
>VWZT01011752.1:2078117-2217347 GCA_013397055.1 Pachycephala philippinensis
AAAAAAAAAAGAAATCCAAGGAGGCTACCGAGGGAAGCTGGGAATTCATTTTAAGTATAATATAATCTCACTGTATTCTCTTAAAGTGAGTTTGATATATTTACTGTTACAATACACAGGTGAACCATTACTAAACTGAGTTTTTCATGCTTTCACTGTCTATTAATTCGACCCAAGCCAGCAGCCAGGAGGCAATGACAGTAGTTGCTCATTACTGTTTTGGGTAATTGCCAATACTTTCACAATTGAAAAAATATCCAGGAAACAGTTAATCACTGATCAACACAGTGCATTTCTGGAAGATGTCTGCTTCACAGACCAGCCTTGTTTCAAAATTAACTCCAAGAACTGAAAATTAAACCGTATGAGAAAAGAATCTGGTTCCAAAGTACAACCTCCATGCAGCTTATTGAGAAACAAGAACAAAGCCATGACTTGGCAAGGCTGTATGGAAGACCAGCATGAACACATTTAAGCCAAACTGGGGGTCATGGCAGACACACACAAGCTTTGTGCTCACTTGAGGTGGCTGATGGAATGTCCTCTAGACTTTTGGAAGGCTTTTTCCTATCTGCACTCCTTTTCAAAGCCATCAAAACAGGGTTTAATTCTTCTTCAGAACCTGTTATGAGACAAAAAACATGAACACTGCACAGACAAACAGGTCACTTTAAGCAAGTCAATGAAGAACCAACCACAGGTTTCTCATGAGAATCTATTTTGACTGTTAGCAAAGACAGTGAACATTCAATGAAAACACAAGATAAAATAAAATAAACATCTAAGTGTAAGTGTCCATTTGTTCTCTGTAAAAATCCCCAGTCATTAGCAGAGAAAGAGAGACAAGTTGCTTGATTTGTCCTGTGTAGGTATAGATCTGTCTTTACTGACTAATAACAGGGTTTGGGGCAATTATTGCACTTAATTTGTTAAGATTAATATAGGATAAATTAAAATTGTAGCCATTTTGTTACCTTCTTTTTTTTTGAATCCGCACAAAAGAAAGTTTTAGGTTTTTTTCCTTTGTGCAAGTTTGTCTGTTATATTCTTTCCACAGTGAAAGTTATTTTGTTTCAATGCTTGAGTAACCAAAAAAAACCAACAAAACCAAAACCAAACAAAACCAACTGACCAAAACCAAACAAAAACCCAACACCAACCCTCCACCCCCCCAAAAAAAAACAACAAACAAACAAACAAAAATAATAACAAAAAGCAAGCTATGGATGTATTTGGAACCCTGAAGTTATGCAATTGTCTCCAAAAGCAGAATCAAGACAGACCTAGCTCCTTCAGAAATCTTTAAGACTTTCCTCCCTATCTCACTTTCCTCCCCCTCCACCAACCAATCACACCTTACAGTGTTGCTGTCTGTAATTATGGGTGAAACCAAATTATGCTTGATTTTTCCTCGTTTTTCTTGAGTTTCCACTGACTTTCTTTGGAATCTCACTTTCAAAACAGGTTCAAGTGTAAGTTGGCAGGCCCTGGGAACTTCACATATTTCGCAGATTCTCCAGGTGACAAAAATATTCCCAATCTCTCAGTATGAGACTAAAAAAGTTAAATTATCTCCTCTACCTTAAGCTCTTTGATGACTATCATACACTATACATTGATTAGGGCTGCCATTCAACCAAGTAATGTGAATCCTAGTGGAAAGACCTCTTCATTTGTAGGGCCATTTTTCAGTGCAACAGGCAGCAATGCTAAATGAAATAGCACAGAGTATTGGTATTATCCTTATATCCAGATATTCCACTGATAAGTATTTATCTTTGGAGACTAGCCAGTGAAACTAAAGAATGAACTCAGTGAGCCACTGATATATTTTTTTCCTCTTTTAATCCGGTATATTTGAAAGGATTACTAGATTGAGTTTTACAAATTTATTAATTTGAAGGCAATGTCACGTGGGATAAGAAAAACAATGACTGAATTGATTCATGCTGCTAAACTGTCCTTACCAAAAAAAAGCTTACCCAAAGGTAGTATGTGTCTATTAAACACTTTCCAATCAAACAACTTAATTAGCTCTTCCCACCCCTCCCAAACAAATACCCAAATCATTCAATTAAGAAAGTATCACACAGATTTTCCATTAATGTATTTCAAGCTGGATACCAAAAAAAAAATATTGTAGCTATGTTTAACAACTCAGCACCATGAATTTTAGAAATCAGATAGCTCACGAGTTGATCTTCTAGTTCCAGAGTGGGAATCAGAGTTTTCATCTGAAAACTTGGATCCCAAACTTAAGTTGTTGCATTCTTCTTCATTGTTATCTTCATGCTGAGACATTAGGCAGAACTGAACTGCTTCTGGCTGGGGGGAGTTGCTCTCATCTTTAAGTGGTGTGCTTGTTCTTCTGAAATTCAACGATGCTTGAAATTCTGAATTCTGCTCAGAGGCCGCCAAGAATGTGCTTTCATTCCTTCCTTTTTCATTTATCTTGAATGGTTTGATTGCAACCATATCAGTCTTGCCTTCGACGGAAAGAAGATCAACTGGAACCATGTTTCTCTCTCCTGTTTTGTTAATAGCTCCATCTCTTTTAAGACCAGAAGCTTCAATTTCACTTACTGCAAGATCATTAACTGAGGCTTGGACATTTTGTTCTGAAGCTCCCCCTTTGAGAACTATCTTCATTTGTGTATCATAGCTACTTAGGGCATTGTATGGCTGTGACCTTGTCATGAATAGAGTCTCTTTTTCTGAAGGAAATGTAGGATCCCCAAATTTCTCTTGCTTATGTAAATCTTTGGATATTGGACATGAAACTGCAGATGTTTCTTGAACAAGTTTTTCTAAAGAGTAACTGAATTCACCAGATTTTGCAATATTTGAAACAGAAGTTTTTTCTATTGTTTTTTGTATTTTTTGAGGGTGATCTGTGTCTCGTTGATGTGGAACATGTACACTTAGACTAGTCTGTATTTTACCATGCATTTTCCTATCCATATTTTCCAGCACAGAAGCTGGTGTTTCAGAGACCTCTTTTGGTAGATTCTTCAAATTAGCATCAGACCCTGTATATTCAATGTTGGACAGTGCAGATCTTTCTGCAGTCTCACCAAGTCCCTGCAGCAGCTCTCCATCATGCTCACAGACTGTGCTCTTAGTTTTAACCTCAGCAGTCCCCTGTACTGTGCTGTCAGCACATTTGGCTTTAGGAGGAGATGTTTCAGAGGCCTCCTTCAGCAGCCTCTCTAGAGCAGAACTCAAGCCACTGGCCTTGGATGGGGCAACAGACTTTTCTATGTTCTCACTGATTTCCTGAGGTACCTCTCCCTCATGCTTGTAGGTCGTTCTTTTAGCTTCCACCTCTAGAGTTCTCTGTACTGTGCTGTCAGCACGTTTGGGTTTAGGAGGGGGTGTTTCAGAGGCCTCCTTCAGCAGCCTTTCTAGAGCAGAACTCAAGCCGCTGTCTGAAGATGGGGCAACAGACTTTTCTATTATCTCATGGATTTCCTGCGGCAGCTCCCCATCACACCCATAAGCTGTGCTTTTATCTTGCACCTCAGCAGTCCTTTGTACTGTGCTGTCAGCACGTTTGGGTTTAGGAGGTGGTGCTTCAGAGGCCTCTTTCAGCAGCCTCTCCAAAGCAGAACTCAAGCCACTGACCTTGGATGGGGCAACAGACCTTTCTATGGTCTCACTGATTTCCTGCGGCACCTCTTCACCATGCTCATAAGTCACGCCTTTAGTTTCCACCTCAGCAGTCCCCTGCACTGTGCTGTCAGCACGTTTGGGTTTAGGAGGTGGTGCTTCAGAGGCCTCTTTCAGCAGCCTCTCCAAAGCAGAACTCAAGCCACTGACCTTGGATGGGGCAACAGACCTTTCTATGGTCTCACTGGTTTCCTGTGGCACCTCTCCCCCACGTTCATACATTGTCCTTTTAACTTGCACCTCAGCAGTCCCCCACGCTGTGCTGTCAGCACGCTTCGGTTTAGGAGGCGGTGTTTCAGAGGTTTCCTTCAGCAGCTTCTCTAGAGCAGAACTCAAGCCATTGACCTTGGATCTAGCTACAGACTTCTCTATGGTCTCATGGACCTCTTCAGGCTGACCAGTACCTTCTTGGCGTGCTGATTCTACACTGCAGTTAGTTTGTGATACACAATTTGGGTCATCATATGTTTTCATTCCCACCCTTCTATATTCAGAAGGTTGAGATACACGAGTTTCTTTCTGCAGACCAGCTTGAGGCCTCTGAGAGCCCTCAAGAGTATCATCCTTGTCTGCTGCCTGGTATTGTAGATACAAAGGTTTAAATTCCCTAAACAGTTCTCTGAGGCTTTTTTTGTTCTCATGCTTATCTGTTGATGACACATTAGCTTGTCCTGTACTTTTGCCTATTTCTTCTCCTTTATCAACAGGAGAAATATCATGACTGTCTTCCCCTGTTCTCTCAAACACCTTGCACTGATTTGACTGAATATGTGTCCCTTTTAAAATGTTTTCTTTTAGGTTTAAGCTACATGACGTCTCAGAGGCTTCCTTTTCTAACTTCTTTAGACATGATTTAAATACATGAAGCTCACCTTTAGGTAGAACAACTTTATCCACAGTCTCTGCAACTTCCTCTTTGTCCAAAGGAGTAGTCTTGTTCTCCCCTTTTTCTATAGGTAAATATAGTTTATCACCTACTACTGTCTCCTTTAAAGCATCTTTATCACCAGATGACTGGAGCTGCAAGGATTCATGATGATCTTTTGATGAAAAAATGCTTTTTTCTGTACATTCTCTAACTTCTTGCTCTGGAAGATCCATCTTTTCCTGGGATTTTGAGATAACTGGTTGTCTGTCCAGCTGGAGAGTGTCTGTATTTTTTGTATGTGTCACATTCAGCCCTTTTAGGATAGGAGATCCTAGAGGCTTTTTGCCTAACACAGAATCCAGTTTCTGTGTTTTTTCTCTCTCAGATATTTGTGTTTGTTGTTGAATTAACTCTTGCTTGCTCACATTATCTCTGCCTTTTTTATCTTCCTTTGATTTTCCTTCATAGGTTATTGATCTAGTATTATTTGGCAAAGAATCATCTTCCCCGTCAATGCTACTCTGGAATTTAACTCCAGTATCCCAGAAGTTTCTCAGACTCTGGAAGTGCGAAGGATCTGAAATTTGATTCTTGGACTTCTCATTCATTTTTTCTTTTAAAGACAAAACCTGGAAGCTGGGCTTCTGTTGGGAAGAAGCAGCAACTTTTCCTTTAAGAGTTTCCTTCTCATCTTTGTCTTTGCTTTTTGAGGAAGCTGAAGTGACACCAACTCTGGGATGCAAGTCACTGGCTTTTGGGAGTTCTGTGGATTCACATACTTCATCAGATGGAAGTGTTCCTTCTGGCTTTCCAAATGCATGGCCAGGTGCAAACTCAGAAGAGTGGTGACTTTTGTTTCTTGAAGTCTGGCTTGCACAACTTAGTTCAGGACTTCTTAATGTATTCTTGCTCTGGTCATGCAGTGCCTTAGGTAGATACACTGCAGGTTGTTTTATTTTGTTACTTTCTCTGAGACCTGTCAATACATGGCTACCTGGTGCATCAGCATTGACACTAACTCCTTTCTCTCCATGACTGGGGATAGTTTTATCCCTTTCCCAGAACGCTCTGATCTCCCTTATTCTTCTTTTTTCTCGCATTGCCTTCTCTGATTCACATTTCTGAGCTGGTAGGTTGTGCTCTTGATGTTCCAAGAGATTTGATTTTTTATTTTGTTGTTTGATTTCTTGACCATGTTCTTTTTCTTCAACTCTTGTACAATCAAATTCAGTTAGCAATTTATTTTGCTTCTCATTTGCTTCCCCTGTCTCAGGCTTCACCATCTTGTTTATCAGTTCTATGTTTTCTGAAGTAAATGATGTAGATGAAATACTGTTCGGTTCTTTAATCCTTCCAAATGGTCTCTCTTCTGTATCTTCTGTTTTTCCATGCATGCCAGGCCCACTGTGTTCTGTAGGAAGAACTTCTGTTCTGGTTGACAGGTCCACTTCCCCTCTGGGCTCCCTGCCTTGGGATCTCATTGATACAAGTTCCCCATCTTCAGTACTAGAACTTCTTTTAAACCAGTCTAAAACTTTTGATACAGATTCATCGTCCACTTTTATGGGCTCATCAGCATGTTTGCCAGGCTTGAAAGTGGTTTTAGCATCTCTCTCCTCAACAAGATCAGGCTTACCTTGTTGAAGACTTGTGGAATTGGTATTGGACACCTCACGTGCTTCTGTTTTAGCAGAAAGTTGATGTCCATCTACAATGTAAACAAACTTATCAGAGTTATGAATCAGACACATGACTATCTAGAAAATGCTCAGAATGTTTTTAACTGTGGAGAAAAGAGTTCTCTGTCCTTGTGTTTTTGGAAAGAATCATACAATGGGCAAGAGTGAAGAAAATTCCTGCTCTGAAACATCCTACTGGAATCATTGCTTTTGAGGGTACAAGCTGAGAAGATGAGTTAAACCCATTCTTAAAGGAAATGCCTACACTGAAGGGAGGCTGGGCATGACACACACACAGAGGATGACAATCCAGCATATTTGTGTTTAGTCTGCTAAGCAAATCCCTAAGCCACAACTGAATTACTCCCAATTACTCCCAAATCCCTAAGCCACAACTGAATTACTCCCAACTGACAGCACTACATTAAAATACCATCCACAACAGAAGTGGCTATACAGGCTCTGATAAGATTACCAATAGAAGATCACAAAAGTATTAAAAAAACTTTGATAATTTAATTCTGCAGTATGTAGCAGAATTCTTACTACCTCTGTTTCCTAGTTATTAATTGTTAGAGACAAGTGATCCACATTAATGAATATGTGCTATATCCTATCCCATTCCATTTTTCACTCCTATTAGTCTCTTACCAGTAAAGTTTTTGTGTGACTTTGATTCATGGCTCAAGATCTGGTTGGATTTATTTTCATGAGTCTCATCAACACTCCGTTCCTTATTGCTATTTGACAGGATATTGCTGGAGGTCTTCTGTGGAGTTTCAAGTTTCTTGGGAGTAACTGTCTTTGTCTGGAAGCTTTCACTAACTGGGAAGACTGATCTGTTAGTGTCACAAGGGTTGGATGCAGATGTGTCTTCTTGTAAACCATCTATTGTTTTCATTTGTGAGGTTGATGAATAGGTTCCCAAAGGCTTTGCAGCAGAAATTTGCTTATCCCCAAGGGAGTCTGATTGAACAGCATAATTCCCACTGTTCTCTTTTTTGTCAGGTTTTAACAAATCATGCTCACCTATTTCTTTACCACGGTGTAGCTGTGGGCTTTGCAGAGGTTTTCCTTTACCTGGGCTAGAGGAGAACCTCACTTGTTTCAGTTTTTCCAGTGAATTTTGTGTGGAGTCTTCTGCTTCTTCCATAAGAGAGTTCTTCTCACCTTCTCCTTCAAAAATAGTTACGGTAGAAAGACCATTCTTTTTCTGAACATCTAACATCTGACTGACACGAACTTCTGAGTCAGTGGAACTTGAGCTTGAGCTGCGCTTCAGAATGCCCCTGGGTGGGGTACCAATGCCATTAATCCTCTCAGTGTGCTTGGTTGGTTTGGGAACAAGGTCTTCTCTTTGTGACACAGAATCTGCTGCTTTGTGAATTAGTTTCCTAGCTTTTGGGACAGGACGCTTAACTAGTTCCTTCTGTGATTCATCAGTAAGTTCTACAGAAGGCTTCTGAGTTTTCTCTGTTTCATCATTTTCTAAGTTTGATTTAGATGGGTTGTCTTCTGAGACTGACAAAATTTCTGTAAGACATAGAAGAGCTCATGAGTTTACATGACATTTGCCAGTATAAACAGAAAGATAGGACAGTGCAGATCTAGAATGCAGTGATTATACTGGTTTATTAAAAACAACTGCAGCAAGAACACAGCCAGAAATTTTACACAGGTGTTGGTTTCATTTTTATGTAATTTTGTAAGAAAATTTCAGCAAATTAAAAGCTTGCAGTTATTTCTTATTTTAGAAACATTAACAATTTGATGATACCAAAGACAGAGAGCACACCAAATTTTTCATCAGCATTATTCCTGCAAGGGAGAAAGTTTGTAGGGAAGGGCAGCTTTTGAATACTCATACACCTCTTCAGGGTCAGAACATAAACAGCAACCTACAGAAATGGAAACTGGCTATTTCCACAGTCATATGGAACAAAGCAAACGCAGAAATAATCTGCTGGCAGGGAGGTGAAGGGGTTTTTATTCCTACTAAGCAAATCTTTCCTTTTCCTCTTAGCATGCTTCACAACAGAAACAGGAGAGTAATATCCACATATGATTCTAAATTACAACTTCAAATGCCTGTATTGTGTTATATAATCACTCATCAACTTGTTTGCAGAAAATACTGCTGGAAAGGGAGGATAATAAACAGTACTAAGGAAACAAAGGAGAAAAGTACAGACCAAAGAGAGCTAGGCTGCTTCTGTCAAGCTAATTAGCAGCAATGATTGGAAGGTCATAAAGACAGCTATGCCAAATTCAAGGAAATTTCACTGTCCTCTTATCAGCCATTCAGGACAAACGGCCCTCTCAGATGGATCACTTAGTACTGACTAGAACTATGAGTAAAAGAAAGGAAGCAAAATCCATCTACTCATGTCTACAGCCATTTCCTGAGTATATTCATATGTTTTAGATGAGGTTTGAAATAAACTAGTCGACATCTCCCAGCATTTGAGACAGAAAAGGTTTTGATCTCTTTCAGAAAGAAGCAGTGAAAGTAAAAATAATTTCCATATAAACCTACAGGAACTTCAGTCATCTGCTAGAAAAGTACATTTACCCTTCTTTGACAGCTGAGGTACAACGGCTGGTCTGTTTTCTGATTCCCCACTGTACAAGTCATCACCTGATGAAATGGAATTAAATGGATTTCTCCTTTGCTAAAAAAGGAACAAACATTACTGTTGCAGTCAAATTCTTACATCAGTACACTCTTCACAAAATAGACACAAATGCAGTGATTTCCTCTTCCCCCACTAATCTTTTAGCAAAGAATCTGAAGGCATATCTCTTAAATTGGATACATAACAAAAAACCTAAACAACATGAACAGGAAACTATTAGAAGTGCCAGTGATAACTTCATCTTGTTCTTTTGAGCTCACCAACAACAGAGGTAAGCCACCACGTAAAGACACTTGAAAATCCCAAGTTGTTGCAAGTTAAATAATTTTATCTCTAATTCTGTGATATTAGAACAGAGCAGGCCAATCCCTTTCAGTAGTCGAACAGATTGGAAATAATGTCAAGAAAAAACAGCCACCAATTATGGGTGTAGCAGCACTTTAGTGCTGAACCTTTAGTGACTTTCATTATCTCCCTCCAAAACAAAAAAAATACTCCATTTTTTTACAAATTATTATTTTTCCTCACCATAGCTTTACTTATGTTTGCCACTGAAGCAAATAACTTACTGCATATTCAGTATCAGTCATACCTTTAGTGAGGAGACTGCTGCCTTCATAGGTCTTTCCTCTGGTTTGTTTAACACAGGGGTTACTTCTCTAGAACTAAGGAAAAGAAAATTAATATAAAGGAAAATTATATAACAACTTCAGCAAACAGGACATTATGTTAAGCCTTTTTGAAAAAGCAAAACAAAGATTCATTTATACATACTCAAACATAAACACTTGAAGCCTGAGTTTTTCTATTTAGCCTATTCTCATCAGATTTAGAAGAAAAGCTTCTCATTCCTATAGCAAAGGCTGCTATAGGAACAGCAGCTGCTTGCTGCTTTGTTTGCTTGCAAAAATTTGTTTACTTGTTAAAGAATTCAATACAACTTCTACTTGGCATGACAGAAACCATATTTTTGATACATTTTAGATGTCTGAACAAGCTTTATAAACAATAAACATAAATATATATTTTATATTTACTATAAATATAGTAAATATAGCTACTCTCCAAACAATATCAGTGTTGCCATCTCCATCCTTGTCCTATATTTGTACTATAGGCCTGAAATCAAAGTGGAAGAAAGTGTCAAAATCTGATTAAAAAACAGGTTTGCAAAGTGTCAAAGTCAGAAAAAGACGAGGAACCCAATCAGCACTAAAGATGTGCCATGTCATGAGATAACTCATCCCTCAGAGGTATAGCTTATAAGCTATTCTTTCAATTGAGATGTATAAATTTCTTGGATTTATGGAATAAGTGAAGTAAGTTATTACTTGTGATAATAAGTCAGTATAGCCCAGATATGGAAAAATTAAAACAGCTAGAGGAGACAGCTCCTATATTACGTCAAGAAATATTTCATCTACTTGCAGAATGATGCAAGATTTTTTTCCCAATCATATTTTTACAATTTTACCTAAACATCTCAGATATGAAAAAGTATTTGGTTTTCGAAGATGGAAGTTAGACATGAATTTCAATACAGTCGTCACATAACAACCATATTGAGTATCTTAATTTTATATGGAAAACACTAACATTAACCAACATAGATGCTTATGATTTTGGGGTGGGGAGAACAGTATGAAGCAGAAAAAATTTATATTCTTCAGACAGGAAATATATCTCAGGCTAGGAAGGAAAGCAACTCCTATGGTTTTTCCAATATATATGTAAAAAGAGATTCCAAAACTGAATATTTCTTTCTTCAGTGATCTTTGTTATGGGTGAAAAGACTCTAAGGTGGTAAGTAGAAGAGCCACAAGGTATCTCAGAAGAGAAACAGCATCCAGCTCTCATCAAGTTCCAGATTCACTTCCTTGCATTGACAAAGATCTCTCCAGTCTGGTAACTGGTTACAGTCTGCCCTCCTGAGGGGAGAACAGCTTTCCCATCTTCTCCAGGGTGCAGTACAGTTAAGCTCAAAGTTTAGGGGAGAAAAAAACCAAAACAAAATACTCTGGTAACTAACTTTGAAAGGCTATTTGCCTCTGGACTGCTAAATGCGTCTGAGCAGTGACATCACTTACATTTTGCAAAAGGAAAAACGATTATGGAGAAGATAAAATGACCATAGTGAGCAGTGTGAACATAAGGCTAGCAAAAAAATACCAGTTGCAATCTGAACTATAAACTTCTATGTCTCTTCCTTGCTCTTTTGATCAATACAGCCTTTAAGAAATATACCACCATGCATAGTGATAGAGAGTTAAGGTATGAGCTGATCTTGTAATGGGATTTATCTCAGGGGTGGAAAATTAACTGTTCTTACATTTTAGTAAGACGGTAACTGTGGCAGCCTCTTATATGCACACACCAGATTACTATTGTTCTTTCTATTCTTTGCTGATCCCAAGTAAAAAAAATTCTGGTTCTCAAAGAGCTAAATGCTGTAACTTCTAGCTTCTTTTCAAAAATATCCTTTCACATTATGGTTTTTAACCTTAGTTCTAGTATACTTTTTAAAAATAAAAAATACACATACATGCAAAGAAACTACAGAAAATGGAGTTTGTGTTCTTGCTTTTATAAAGCTCTTGTGTGTTTGTTTTTGAGAGTACCTGTATGCTCCTGCATTTTGTGTCTTGTCTGCACCATCTACTACTGCACAGGACAATTATGATTTTTGTTTTTAAGGTCTAGGTCCTGAATACTTCAACCCCTCCCTCATTTTAAGCAAGGAAAATACTGTTATGCACCCTGGGATGCAAGAAACTTGTAAGACATTCTTCAATGCAGTTTTTACAGGTGGAGAGGTAAGTTTGTGTGTGGGTGTTCATTGAAGCATAATCTCACAATCTTCAATGCAATGCTCCTTTGGATTTACCACTGAATAATTAAAGGTTATTAACTTGGCATCACATACTGAAAACCCTACTCTAAATAAAGCAAAGCAGAAAAAAAGCAACAGCCAGGATCCTGTAACTTTTACAACAAAAGGTCTCAAAATGAGTTTACCCACAACCCATACAGATAAGAAAACAGAACAAACAGTTCCCAGACATGCTGCATTCACAAGGCTAATCTAAGAGTGTATAAAGCTAAATTGATAGATTTAAGAACATTTTTAAAACTCTGCACTTCAGCTCTGCAAAATGGTGTGCCAAGAACCACAATGATAAGCCCAAGTCCCATACAGACTGAGGCAACAAGGCAAAGGCAGGAGCAAAGCTAGAGAAAGGGGTTACAGATTTGCAGGCATTGTCAATACATGGATTTTAAAAATCAGGACTTTTGTGCAAGTTTTCCACTTGCTGAACTCCAGGACCCACACTTGGCACCTGTTCAATGTTGGTCAAGAATACTTTCTAGATTAGGGAAGAAAACAACCTACAAATCTTAATTTGAAAGATAATCTCCCTTTTTTGAGATTCAGCATATAGACAGATGGCATCACTGGACAGAGGTAATATTGACAGTGTGACTCACCTTTGAAAACTTGTTCTGTTCAAGGTTACACCTTCAAAGACACTTCACACACCTGGCCTGTAAAGGCTCTGGTATGCAAGAAAGTTATCCCAATGATTTAACACTCAAGAAGAAATAATTCATAGCTTCATTATGGAATTTAGATATTTGGGGTGTGGGGATAAAGGTCACTACACTAATTTTAAGAATATTGTTGCTCCACCTAATATAGCAGCACCCTGATCCAACAGTAGTTGAACTGGCCCCAGGGTTGGATTTTATCCTTACCAGTTTACAAACAGATCTACCAGAAGTGAACTTTCTTTACACTCAGTAAGAATTGTTTTGCTTTAAGAACAGGATCCAGAACCAAAGTACTCCAAGTAATTTGTTATCACGTAACTTCTAGACCCAATCCTCAGGTTAGCAGCTGTGTAGTTTATGCAAAGCCTGCAAGTCAGTGCTGACCTGAGGCATACTCTTAGAGAAAAAAGGGAAAGGGGAAAACAAAAACAACAAAAAAACCATAAACCCCATAACTCTCACAAACTTATTCTTAAAGCGCCACTTTAAAACGCTTGAAAAGTCCAAGTGCTTGAACCACAGGTAGCTTTTGGACACTGTAAGCCATGAACTGCCTTTAATGCAATGCCAAATCCCAGAATGATACTCTGTTTCTTCCTCTTAGCTGTGTTAAGACTGTTGCATTTTAAGAGGAATAGCCCATTAATTCCTTGTTGCTCCACTATCTCAGCAGCCAAATTAAATGTTTGCAGACTTTGCCTTCCTACCCCAGCTGCTGGGGTTATTGCTTTCTCACCATTGTGTTTCCTTCTGCCACTAGAAACAGGCCCACAGTTATGCCAGGCCAGTCTCTTTCAAATTCCAGTATCAAGAGAACAGAAAGGAAGAGTATTTTAAAAACATATGGTGCCTCCTGTAATTTCTCACGTGCAATATTGTGTAGACTAACCTCAGTTACAGTGAATTAAGACCACACTGAAATCATAAGCAATGAGTTTCACAGTCCTTCCACATTTGCTTGCTGTAGGTTTTGACATTTTAAAAGCAAATGATCCGAGGCATCTAATCAAGTATTTATGCAAAGTCAGTGTAAGTAAGCATCCAGCCCACATATGACAGATCACTTCCTAAGGTCCATTTCCAACTGCCTCAACTGACTGTATGAGCTTGCTCTAGAGAGAAGATCTTGCGCTACTGAAGGAAGTACAGGTACACATGAACAAGGCATAGAGGCTGATTAACTTCTGATACAATCTGGAGCAAAAGGCAGGACAGAGTCCTGGAAAAGAATTATCAAGCTTTGCATAGCTGTAATCTGAAATATGTCATCAAATCACTTCAAGCTGAAGACCACTATCAAGTTGGCCTCATTTAAAAAAAAATTGTTTACATATTCTTAAACCTTGCTATGTTATGCATTTTTGAAGAGGCTGCCCTGGCATATTATGAAATCTAGTACACCTTATCAATCCCACAAGTTTGTGGAGACTTGTAATTTCAAGAATAGCATTATAAGGCTGTACTTCTTTAAAATTATCATCTTTTCCTGATGTGCAAGATGACATGTAAAATATTCTAAAAGATATATTAAACAGCAACATGTCTTCTGGTGTTCTTAAAGAAATAACTTCATAGCAATCCCCTGAAGGTAAAAGCTACCTGTAACAAAATCTACATTTAGTAACAACTAACTCTGTCAGCACATCAGTTAACTTGAGTTGGGAGGGGAAACAGAGCTCTGTCTTGTGATAAGCAACGTTTATCATCCTTTTTGTACAACTTCATTTTTGGGAAGTCTATAACGAAGCAGTTTATTTGACCTTCTTCAGCACAATTTCAGATGTGGTCAAAACAAACACCTCTGAGTTCACTGGTAGTGATAAAATATAAGAAAGACCAGTAACACAAGACAGAGTTGTTAAGACTCACACCAACCTTTGCTGCCATTCACCATGAATGCCCAGTTTGCAGACCACGAAAGTGAAAGGTTCAATTGCTACTAGGTATTGTATAAATGCACAGTAGGAGAGGCCTTACTGCAAAGAAAAAACAGATGATGTACAGAGGAGAACTTAGAAGACAGACAAGAAAGTGAAAGGTTGCAGAGCTGATCAATGGTACAACCAGAAGTAAATCAGTCACCCTAACAAGTACCTCTGGCTCTTACCTCACTCTGTTCACTAAAAGCACAAACAATGGCTATCTGGGTTACACCCTGGTTCTTGTTTCCTCAGTAGTGTGAGGAATCTGGCCACTTAAAGATATTTCGATTTCACCTGCTCTGTCTCCAGCTCTTTTGGCACTTTCCTTCTCAAATGTAGGCTCTTTGAAAGTTCTTAACACAGCCAATGAATTACATGTAGGTATTTTAAAGAGAAGACATGTCTGTTTCAGAAATCAACTCAGGATATTTCAAGGAAAATAAAGCTGTTTGAGATGTTTACAGACTTGAGATAAAGTGATTTAATACAAAATCCTTTTTAGTTCAGAAACTACTTCTCATCCAGCCCTCCTGACAGCTGTAGTAATTCAGGCATACCCAAGCTGACTGTCTTATCTTACTCTGAAAGGAAGCTTCTCCATCCCAGAAAGACATTTTACTTTTCTTGGTATAATCTGACTGATTTTCTGCAGGTATCTAAAGATTCTAGTTCTTTCCACCTGAAATATGTTTAGTCTTCTTGAAAAGTCTCAGAGGTCTTAAACCATGTACCCAATAATCTGGAAAATTCTAAACAGCAATTTCTTAGTCTCCAATTCTTCTTGTGATACAAAGTGTTCAAAACATGTAGATGTGGCACTTGGGAATATGGTTTAGTGGTGGCCTTGGCAGTGCTGGGTTAATGGTTGGACTTGATGATTTTACAGGTTTTTCTAACCTCAATAATGCTGTGATCCAAGTTTAAAATTCAGGCTGAATCAATAAAATGGTTTCAGTAAATGACTGAATGAAGAGGTTGTGGTCCCCCTATTACTGACTGCAGAGGACTGATCATGGCCAGCCATTTTCTAAATAGAAAATCCAGGTCTCACTTCAAGGAACCAAAATAAATTGTGATATGAGAAGATGTGTGCGACCATTCTACACTCGATTGTCTATTTCTTCTGAGAAAGGCAAGCTGAAGATTGTTAATTGTTCCATATTCAAATGCAGAACAATGCATGGCTATGCACTTGTCACATGCACAGAGTTCTTGGACAATTCTGAGGGAACATTTGGTGACCTTTGAAGTGAGAGATAAGTACAATATTTTGGGTGGAACTTACAGCTCACAAGTTTCACTAGTCCATATATATACACACACATATATATGTATGTACACATTCTAAGCACAATAAACAGACAGCTTACCTCAAACTAGTTTTCTGTTGTTCTTCTTCTTTATGCTCCACAATGCCATGTAGATCTGGTGGCACAAAGACTTCTTTATTAACATTGTTCACCCAGCTGATCTTTGCTTTGCTCGTTTTGTTCTGTCCCAATTCAGCTAAAACATGAAACAAGAATATTATTTTTTCCCACACGTTCATACAGGATTTCTTAAGAAAGAAGCACAAGTATTTGCATTTAGTCCTACAGCTGTTTCTAAAGTCCACTATATTGGAATTGTTTTCAGAAGCAGATCTGGTGATTTCTGAAGAGCACCTTTTTAATGCTACTGAAAATGTCAAATCCTTTTCTGAATACTTCATTCTACTACTCCAGATATATCTAGTTTAGACCTTGAAGTGACCCTAAATGGAAGGGTTTTCTACAAGAACCCTGGTAAAGACTGCAGTTAGACAAATATTGAAAGTTCATCCTCAGTGTCCTGAGGAAGCAAAAATGATTAAATCACAGGAAACTGAAAATATGTTGAAACCCAGTCAATTAATCCCTTCCAAAGCAGTAAACTGGAAGCTGGTCATAACTCCCTTAAGCAGGTGGCTAATCCTTTATGGACAGAATTACCACAAGACGTTAAAAAGGTAATATAAAAAACCCAAACAAACAAAAAGCCCCACCTCACTCAGCAAATGCAAATACATTTGCATTTCTTTTTAGGGTGGGACAGGATCCTATTCTGATAACCCCTTTCAGAGTAAAAACATTACATTATTTACTCTACCATTTTTTATGCTTCACCAACAGTTTAGAAGTGAAGAATTTCTCAGTGTGCAAAAATAAGCAAGATTTTTATTTGCACTTTTGCTATCTATAACTGCAAGAAAAAATGTCTTGCAATCTCATGAGTCTTTGAAACCTAGCAATTGCACATAGTTCTGAATGTACCAATATGCCCCTTTTTTAAAGTAATAAGATGGAATTAAACAACCTTCCTTTAAGATAATATGGCTTTTAGTACTTTTCTTCAAGCTACAAGTTACTGTGAAATTTAGCTAGAATTTTACAGCTGATTTTCATAACCTTCATGCACAAAACCAGCCAAGATGACAAACACACTACACTAACCACCTATGACTTTTTTTTTCTGAATTCTTTTTTTTCAGGCCTTTCTTTGTCAACTTAAAAGCTCAAAGCAGTAACCTCAAACTGACTAAGCTGACATTATTCAAACTCATCTCGGAAAACACAGAAATTGAGAAGGTGCAACATTACAGGGTTAGACAGAGGAAAACAAGGCTAACTTGTAGTTACAAAACCCATAGAAAACAATAGTCCAGCCACAGTATGGAGAGGAGTACCCTACTTGCTTCACGAGTATGTAGAAAAATCACTTGACAGAACTTAAAAAACTAAATAGTACAAACATCAGTACAATCTGGTAAGAGTAATGTAAGTCTTGCCCTTCTAAATCAAAAAGACTCAGTAGAACTTGAGGAGGTTAAAAGGGGATGTAGGTCAGTTTCACTCAGAAAAAAATCTTTCTCTACAGAGAATGACAAAATAGATCAGGACTCTCTAGATTAAATCTAAAGTCAGATGCTGAGAGATTTATTATGGGGGTCTATAAAATCCTGGATGTTGTATAATGTGTTTTATGAACACAGATTGACTGGTCACTCCCTCCCTGCTAGGGATAAAGTTAATGGTGACCAGGACACCCAACATAACGTGGGGATGCTGGTTACACTTATAGTTCACATGGACACAGGATGCCAGTTACAGCTGCCAGAGCTACCAGCACATATATTTCAGTTAGTTATAACCACTATCTCTAGCTTGTGACACCTGCCATTAAGCCTCAAGGGTCTCAAACCAAGCACCCAAAATCTTGGAAACTCATGTTAAAGAGCAATTTCCTCAATCTCAGATTCTTTGCATGGTACTAAATAACTCACAGGGCCTCAGAAATGGAAATGAGAATGAGTCTAGGAGTGCAGAGAGCTTTTAATCCTACACATAAACACAAGCCTGTCCCTTCTGTTAGCAGTCACCACTCTTTAATATACAGCACTGAGGGAGAGGAATGCTTACACTGTAAATTACATGGGAAGTTTATTTTTTGCATCACTTTCCACTTGTAGAGTCACCAGTATCCTTGTATTTCACAGACAACATAGTCTGAGGTCGGCAAAGCAAGAGCCAGCCTTTCCAAAATAAAGTACAAACCAAATGCTTACCAATCGTGGCAGGCTTCCTGCGCATGGAAGCTCTGATAATATCTGCTCCATGTATCTTATCTCTGTGCCTCTTCGCCTTGGCCTCATAAAACCACTGCCCACTCATATTCTTTAGCTGTACATCATCTTTGATTTTTTCTGGTAAATGTCTGAGGAAGAGAAAAATGAATAAATGAGATATAAACATACTTCACATGCTTACCTATGTGAACAGAAAAAAAGAGTCAGATTTCTTAGTTGCTTGTTTTTTGTTTTGGGGAGCAGGGTTGTGTTTTGTTTGCTGGGTTTTTTTTAACACTGTCTCCACATGCTATTTCCATCTTCTCACCTGTTACGCTCCTTATTTAATTATGAAGGATGACAATGAGCTGGAAAGGGATGAACCTCAGCCTTATTGCTTCAACCTATGCTCTGAGGATAACTCTTTAAAAAAAAAAAAAAAAAAGCTTTGCTATGATAAACACTCAAGCACCAGAGAAGTCTCCAGTAACTGCAGATCTTGACTTCCTGCCTTCAAAGGCCAGTTTTCCAAGATTAAAATTTAGATAAGCTAGTGGAACAGCATAAAAAGTCTTTACCAAAATTAAGAGCATGGCTATTTTGGGGCTCAGGAGATGCCTCTTCAGGGGGTTTTTTTGGCACTGCTTTTACACACACACACTCCAAATGTGCACTGGAAGCATGATGCCATTTTTTCCATAAGTTACACAAAAATCCTTACGTGAATACAATGAGTTACAAGAAAACATCATCATATGACAGAAACAACAATAAGTTTGTGCCATTTATTTTATTAATCTACATCTATCCATCATGTGAACTGCAGCCATTTTCAAACCAGGAGACAAATTTTTAATAATTTGTTTTCAGGCTTCAGGGTTTCCCTGCTTTTATGAAGCATGCTTTAACAGAATAAGTAGTTGCTGTGGGCAATTTGAGAGGCTGTTTTCTTTCCTTGTTAGGCATGTAACATATTAGGCATATGCTTATACATGGCCTGGAGACTAAGCTGCAGATCAGGGAAGTTACCACACAGATTTAGAGAGCACTTAAACAAAAAAAAGTCAAGTCATGCTTCATCTTCCTTCTCTATTTATGTCCTTTTCTTCAGCAAAACAAGCTAACAGAGCCCAAGAGAGAAATCAAATCAGATCCATTTACTGAGGCTTGAACACTAAGCATAGTCCACATTGCCATGGAATGGTGCTGTCTTTCACAGGCCTGCTGGGCAATCAAGAATGGGTTGGGTTGGGAGGGACCTTTAAGGATCATCCAGCCCAACCCCAAGGAGGTTCACCAGAGTATGACATTTCTCATAAGTTTAGGGGACAGAACTTCTGGTGCGATCAATTAACTCTGATGCCATCCCTTTTATTATAGGTTGCAGATTTGATGGTCAAGGACAGTCATTCACAGCAGAGAAAGGACACTGAGCTACTCCCAACCCTCACACTAAGATAGACCGTTCTCATCTGTCAATCAACTTCTCCTTCATCTTTTTATGGCCAGATATGAAAAGCCTTATTTGAATGCATCGCTATGTTAGAATTTGAATACCTAAAACTTCATTTTGAAAGTCAAAAATCAGTCCCTCCTAGGGGTGTCTCAAATCTACTACCTTCAGTTTAGACTGCCAGATGCTGAGGTCACCATTGGCATTTTTAATGCCAAGATTCAGCAGTCCATAGCACTACTGGGTCATTTAAAATTTCTCCCTCCCTTTGTGCTTCTCTAAGGGCCAAAATATGCACCTTTCCTAAGCAGGTGTTCTAAGCTGAAGCAGAACAAAGCAGTAGCTTCCCTTTGTCCTCCAGCAAATATATTACTCAGTTTATAAATGCAGCCAGCAGGAAGAGTGGAAGTGTAGAACACACAAATTTTTTACACGGATGACTGCTTCTCCCTTTCACCTTCTTTCACACGTGTTATTTGTCTTCTCAGAAGTGATGCCCCTTAGGGCTAGGGACAGGCTTTTCAGCTGTTTGTACAGCCTGAAGGGCAGCAAGTGCTCCAGGACAGTATGACAACACATGCCAAGGGAGGTTCTCTAGCGGAGGGTACTGAGTCACAGGACAAGTATTCAATGTCCTCACCCTGTTTGAGTCAATGCGCTTACCCCAGACACTGCTGCCCCTCTCCCCTTTGTATTCAGCCACTGAAACTGGGGTGTGGTCAGAAACCTTTAAGAGTCAGCTCAGAGCAGAGGAAGCTCAGCTGGGCTGTGGAAGGGGACAGGATCCCAGGCCTCTCAGCTGTTGCAGCCTGCTTACCTGCCTGCAGGACTCTCAGATCTGTGACCAGTTAACATAACCAGACAGAGACACAGGCATGGATTTGTCATAGCTCTAGACTCAGTAATGTCACCTGAACACTGCAGCTCTAATTATGTCTGGAAGTGAAAGTCAAGCACCTTTCTCCCAGCTCTGCTTGCTGCCTATGAGAGTTAGTGTACCTTAACTCCACCAGCTCAACAGGCCTTCTAGACTTTGGGAAATAATTAATTATTCTTGCTAACAAAGGTATAAATGTGCTCTCAATTTACACAGCATTCCCTTTACAAATGACCTGCCTGCCTGACAGGGTTTGTATGGTGAGAACTGACAGATGCTCACAGCAGCTGACTTACAACAGACTTTTGCCTTCTCACCTCGAAGTAAGCTTGGCTTACCGATTTTTTCAAGAGAGGTGTTTAGCCTGTCAGTCCCATTTTTTCTGAGGAACTAAGAGCAACATAAGTATTAAAGCTATTTCCAGGCATTCCCGAGCCACAAATAAAGAAACAGATTCCCATTATCAGAAAGACAATTAGTTCTAGGTCATGACAACAAAAAAAGTTTTTAAGCCTCCTTTGTTCACCAACACATCATAGACTTGTAACCCCAGCGGCTGTTTTGGAACAAATGGGAATTTTTACAATGTTACTTGAATTCTCAAGCTTTGCTAGGAGGAGGTCTTAGCAGTAACATCAAACTGCTTGCACTCCATGGGCCTGTTTCACTGCCAGGAATTAGACATAGATTGTGGTTTACCTTGAAAGGCACTGTGGAGAATCAGACTGCAGCCATGGTTTTCCACAGCTACGTCTGCCTCCCAGCAAACCACAACAGGACTAGAAGCCAACAACTGATTCTATGCCAGCTCCCTGGTTAACAAAGAGGTTGACCAAGTTGTCATTAAATTTTTCTCTTGGTGATCAAAGAACTAGTCGTCATCCAGATTAAGAATCAGATTGCAGGCTCAGTTGCCAAGTTTGCAATTAGGAGAAAATGCAGCAAGAGCTTTATGTATGATGCAAGTATGTATTCTGGAGTCCCTCTGCACTCTGTTAAAATGCCAGAGAGCTCATGCTGCAGTTTTTCAAGAGGAAACAGCCTAAAGTTATAATGGAGCTAGTGTCCATTTCTCCTATAGGAACATTAAACTCAAGAAAGTAAAGGTATATAGTTAAAAGGAAATTTAAAAGAGGATTTTGGACTGAATAAGACTTGAGTTCCCATTATTTAATATGATGTTTCCACTATGCCAAGGTGAGAAGTGTTTTATGGCAAGATGGAAAATTTATCATCTCCCCTAGGGCAGTAAGTACATGCAGATTGCACTCAACAGAAATACAAAGCAACTGTCCACCACTCTGCAGGCAAAGAGAAAATCTATGCGTGGATTAATTGGCTTGGTCCTCTCCACCTCTGGAACATCTGATAATGGGCCAAATCACATGGTACCACTGTAAGGCAGGAGCTCTGCTCTGATATAATCAGTCCCTGTCAACCTTCTTATCACCAAATCCAGAATGGTTCATCTTATGCTTCGTAGGCTACTGTAAGAGATCACTGCATGTTAGAGCAAAGAGGTACCGACTCACCCCTTTTTTTGAAAGAAGAGTACCTAGCAATACATACCTGTATCTAAAATTGTTCATCTACACCTCCTCAGTTTCTCAATCCCCTCCCCTGCTTCTGCCTTATTCATAGTCTGCATTACAAGTCACCACAGAACTTGCATGATGTGACTACTGACATCATAATACCTTATTTGATTGCCTTATACCCCAACTGACAACTTAAGATGAGCTTTTCAGACAGAAGAATCTGCGTGGTGCCAGCATATTCTGAGACTCCTTGTTATGAATGAAGGAGGATTTAGATCAAGGTCTGTGTTTGCCTCAAAGACAGATGCATTATTGTCTCACACCCCCTAATCCATACATACGGAAAAAGCACCCTAGTGTCCAATAGCAAAATAAAGACTTTAGAAATCCTGATACTACCACACCTTATCTAAAAAATTAACTTCCAAAACCTCTTTTGCAAATGAAATAACAAATAAGTGAAGAACTTGAAAGGAGAGAGACTTTTGATGAATTTAATCTCAATTCTATTTGCTGCAAACATAACAACAAATCCCAAACCAACAAAAAGAAAAAGGATTTAAGTTTGGGAGTACTTTCTGAACACAGACAAGACTAACTTTTTGTAGTATCTCTCATGCAAGAACAGGAGTAAAATGATATTAGACCAGGCATTATAAGAGCCAGACTTGTTGATTAGGTTATTTTTTCTTCTTTGAGAGTGGGGAACAACTAAAAAAAGTTTTCAAGACAAAGCAGTAATTGTTTAAACATTCCACCTTGCATGAGCATGCCTCTTTGGTCTGCAAATATCTAGATAAGGTATAGGAAAAAGTTCTGTTCTGACATTTGTTAGAGAACTACACCCAAAATATTTGCAGTGCGCAGTCCCAAATTCCAAGTAAGCTACCTTTTGCATGGTAGCTGCACATGACTTTACTAAAATCTAAAAACCAAAAATCCATCAGTTACTATTTAATTGGTTTAAACAATAGAGCAATATAATTTAAAACTGTTTGAGGGCTATACTAGAAAGAACAAAGCAGACCAGTGGGATTATGCAACCTTTCCCCATCTTTGTCATCACAATTCCTCATAAGCAACACCTCTAATCCTTGCCTTTGGGGCCTCTTTAGACAGCAAGGTTTCTGAGAGTTAGAAGTAGCTGGATACATGAGAAAGGAAGCCTAATTCTGTTTGTAGCAATGCATGTTCTTCCATTTTATGCTTATTCAGAAGTCTGTGTGTGTTAAGTCTACTGACAGTACCCTGATGAATAAATCTCAGGTATCATCTTGCTTTTGGGTCCTTGGAGAACTGACCAGGCTGTAGTCAGCACAAGTCTTGATGACTAACAAGACAAAGACTTGACATTCTCTCTCAAGTCAGAGGGAAGACAGACACATCCAAGCCTGGAGCATCAGAATGAATGAATGAGTTACATGCTCACAGGTGTGAGAAGTCAATTGATTTTCGAGAGAAAGAAGAGAAAACATGAAGCTCTCTTGCCCACTGAAATATGGTCTCCATCAGAAGCTGGAACCACAACTCTGACCCCAAATTCTGTGCTGAACAAGTGGCTGTGAAACACACTGACCACATCAACTCTGCTGTACATTTCTCTCCTAGCAGATGGCCACATAGGGTCCATCAGACTGGCACACTGCCCCATTTCATTTAAACCATATGTATATTCTGCACTACAGATTGACCTTCATATCTATGTGCCTTTCTACTGTGTCACCTGCACTGCGCACTCAGACTTACTCTCCTTTTAGTAGTTGCACTGTCAAGTTTGAAGTAAGCTTCATTTTAGAAGCAATGAATTTTGTAGATCATGTAATTAGATACTCCCTAGGCAGACACAAAGAATATGTGAATATGTTGAAGCATTTCTTAGTACAAGGAGGCTTAACTTTATTCCGTTCAGGAAATCTGTATCAAAACTCTGGAGTCTTGCTACAGGAGGCAGCAGTCTTCAAGGTCTGACAGTATTAGCAGTTTCTTTTAGCTTCCACTTGTTTCATTTCCAGAACAGCCTTTCACTGTTTAGTTTGTCTGCTTGTTTTTAAACGATTTGCATAGGGCCTCCCCAACAGCCTTCCCTCCCTCTTCAGATGCAACCCAAGTAAACCTGCCAGGGAAAAACCAAACCAAACCAAACCAAACCAAACCAAACCAAACCAAACCAAACCAAACCAAACCAAACCAANCCCCATGGCCTCCCCTCCCTCTTCAGATGCAACCCAAGTAAACCTGCCAGGGAAAAACCAAACCAAACCAACCAGCCAAACCCTCACAATGAAGGAACAGTTGTCCTGTGACAATACACCTTTGGTATTAAAGCCTGCCTGGACAGCAGCACAGGACAATCTGAACAAGGGGTGGAGAGGTTGTTAGAAAGTATGTAACTGCCAGGTTCTGCTCAAACAGTGTCCCCAGCTCTTCAGGCTTTAAAAGTAGGCATATAAAGCATAAAATGAGCCCCACCAAATGACACATACAAGCAAATATAAGTGAGCAGAAGAGCCTGTATCATAACTTTCTTCACACTGCCAGCAAGGGCATCTTTCCTGCTGTGCGAAAGAAAGGGTTGCATTTAGGATTTCAGGTGAACTACAAATCAAGACTAATGTAATCTGAAGACAAAGGCTTCCATTTGGCACTTAATAATACAATACAGTGCCAGGTACAAACATGTGGTAAGTCTTACCAAGAAAGTTTTTGTACCTAAGGGAAAGCCATGCTTACAGAGGCAGTACTCAACATAAAGGTTAAAAATTATTAGTATCCACTTTTTCTCTTCAGTACATTCTTCTACCATACCGAATAAGCTCCATCTACCCTGCTCCACTAGCAGTCCCAAACAATCATCATCCAGTCAAACAATTTATCTGCTACTAGTGGACAAGTTAGCAATCAATACTGGGAAGAAAAGGTATCAGCTCATTTCTCAGTGTAGTCCAATGCTGTATCTCTTACCAAGACCAGTAACTAGGTCTCTTCCTTAATCCCAGTTATCTCACCAGATCAAGATGAAAACAGTCCTGTTTTTCTTATTGGCATTTTACGAGGTGGGCTGGGACCATCCTCCCCACCTTCATTCTTATGCCAGTTGGCTTTGTTAAAAAGGATAAATAATGGCATGAACATTCTGCTAGAGAATAAAATTGATCTACTTCCTGAATAGTCACTGTGTTTGGAAAATCACATGTGGTGTTAAGCAGTGTCCATAAGGGGGAATTCATCCAGAAGACATGAGCTTATCCTTTTCTGCTGCAACAGGTGCACCAAGAACCTCCTTGCCTCTGTTAAGCCTACCCTCAAAACAGTTTCATCTAACAAAAAAATATTTTATTCTAAGAATATATTTTATTCTAAGAATGTATTCTGGTGTCAGTTGTTTTCACATTACAGTAGTAAGTCTGGTTTCCCCAATACCAATATTAACCTCACCTCGATACCTTAAATATATCCCATCTCACAAAAGAGCCTTCCGTCTGACAGTCAACAATGTGAGGAAAACCGCCTTGAAAAGTAACTGGAGAGGATATCTGTTAGAACTAGCCAGAGTCAAAATAACATTTACAATAGGCTTTCAACAGCCACACAGTCCTAGCAGAATCAGACCCCTGAAGCTTTCTCTCTTATTGCAATGCCACACCAATGAATGTATCAAAGGGGTTTGGCACACAGCAGTCCCCACCCACCACACAAACAACTCCACATCAGAACTTCCCCTATCATTAACTTCCTTCAGTTTGCATGAGGAGCAAACAATCCCAAGCACAGCCCTCAAGAGCTCTGCCAGGAGGTTCTGCTGGGAAGGGCTGATAGCAGGGAACCCTGTCACAAAGGGGACCACAACAGCTTTCTGCCTTAGACACGCTGGTGCCGGGGGCCAGCTACTCAAACCACAGAAGAGTCACCCAACCACACTCCACAACTTCACAGACAGATACATTTCTGCTCACGTTACTGTCTCCAGGAAGGGCTCAAAGTTAATTCTGAACTACGCATCTATAAAAGAAGCTAGGGGATATGTTGAAGCTACTGCCAGGACATTCAGTTATGTATGTAGCCCACTCATTTGTCCAGTGCTGGAGCAGGGCATATCAGAGATTCCTGGACAGGAATGATGACAACAAAACCAAAATAATTAAGTTAGTAATATGCTGAAAAACTGCATCTAGTCTTGACAAGCTGTCATTTGACTCTTGTTTTATGCCTTTGCCCCATCCCCAGCAACACTGCCATTCAGTGAACTGCTGCAGGTAGGGTAAGGAAGCAAAGAGAGGCATCTTCTTGCACTAGGAATAAAAAAACATACAATGTCTTTTGCTTTCTGTGCATCACACCCTCTTGTAATCTGAGATTTCTTCATCACCCTTTTGCCAATGAGAACATCAATATCCTCTTTCCTTTGAGACAAACCTCAGCAGAGGTGGAGGAGGAAGCAGGCATGCTGTTCCCAAAGCAGTGTTGTACCTAATATTAATCATGCTGATCCAGACCAACACAGAAGGAACCACAAGATGGGGAAACACCTATTACAGCCTTCAGCAAACCAAGAACTGAAGCAGACTGCCTTAAGGAGGCATGGGCCAGCCTAATCAGTGCAGTTTTATTAGATTAGCAATACTAGGAACTGTTAGCAGGGAAGGGACTCTATCAGGTGATTTGTAAAATTCCACTAGGAAGTGGCTCAAAGAGGATTTTGTCATGTTACCAATTTGTCCACGCTCCAAGAACATGGCACAGATTATTAGAACACCCTTCAAACCTCAGAATTTCTTCTGGAGAGGAAAAAACCTCATATTAAAAGACTTCCATTATATACACATACAAATAACATGTTGTCAGGGTCTGATGTTTGTATGATGACAGTTGATCCCAGCTCTTGGAATCTTCCAGCTGTGCAAGGTTATAGAATCCAAACTAAAATACTACATCTCTTTGGCTGGAGATATAATTCAAGTAGTGTTTTAATATATAAGATATAAAAAGCAAGCTCCATGTGCCACAATTAAGCAGAAAAATCCATTCCATATGTAATCTTCCAGCTTCTCAGAAGTTATAATATTTAGAAACCAGAAGAGACATTTTATTGTAGCAGCAAACATGCTGATTACAGGCTGCTACAACCTGCAGTCTCTTGCATTTTACACCACACCCTCTTGAACTAGAATTATAAACAGCAAAAGTAAAGCTACAGTGACAAAAATACTTGCTGACAGTCCCTTCAGACCACTACTGAGAGTGGCTTTTTTGAACTTCTGTTCCAAGAAGGGTTTCTTTCCCCAGACGCTGATTTCAAACACTCATCTACAATTACTTACCCTGAACACTTTCAGACCTGGCACTGATGTAACATTCCAAGACTAAAACCAGTGTTTTTCTACCTACAGTAAAGAAAATGCCTATTCTGTTACAGAAAAGTCAGTTTACTGCTTTTTGAAGCAGAAGACAAAACTGTGTGGTGAAAATATTTACTTAGGCTGCATTAAGATGGGGGCGGGAATTTGGAACAGTGCCTGTAATGATTTTACCTTCAGCAAAGCAAATGCTTTGAGAAGAAAAGTCTTTTTAACAAGGAGAAGCTTCTGATCTACACTTTATTGCTCTTAAAAGAAGCAAGTAGAATAACTCAACAAAATTCTGACCACACGCTGGTCAAAGACCCTCAGGGCTGCACAAGCATACTCCGCAAAAGGAATGCTGCTCTTGGGGCAAGTGGCAGGCTGCCTTTTCCTTTGCAGGATATAGGGTATGCCTACACAGAGGACATTTATCAAAACAATCTTTCTCAGTAGCAAAGAAGCATCAGACATGCATCATGGTTGGAATAACTTCAAAACATTTAAATTGGAAATACATTACTTCATGAGGAACATCACAACGAGAAGGAATCTTAGAGAAGAATACCAAATAAATCAGTGAGAGAAAATCCTGCCTTCACTAAGGCCTGTAAAAAATTTGTTTCTGTTATAGCACTTGGAGTTTTCAGCACCTCAGGCTCCATTTTTCATTATTTGTCTATATATTATTTTGCGTACCTTGTAATGGACAATTTCCTTCACACTGGAAAAAAAAACCAGTGACTACCAAAATCCTCACTCTTAAGCAGGTAGCTATCTATATCAGCTGAAGCAACTATTTGTCTGCTGTTTATACCTGTGTAGATAGATAGTTTTCTCAGAGCCATCTCGGAAACCCTGCTTTCCATGTATGCATTTCTAGACGTGGCAGTTACCCTAATGGTAGCTCCAGTAAAACCTCCCAGCACATAAAACACTCCAAAATAACAACACATTTCTTCTGCTATGAAGAAATGAAGAAGCAATTTTCTGCTTTATCCATGGATTGTAAGGACTTTTCTTGGCAGTGGAGCATAGTGTTTGTACTTCCTCTGGACTGCAGCTCCAATATATTGCAGCTCCATGTGTTTCAGATATAACTTCAGCATTCAGACATATTGCTGACTGCAGCCATATTTTGGGTTGTTGGGGGTGCTTGTACACCTTTTGAACCAAGTCCCTCACTTATTATGCATTAGTCCAGTCTGCAGTGGTTTTGACACTTGCAAACTGAACGCTCTTCTGAGGAAACAAAGGCAGATAAGTATCCAGGCAGGTGTGTACAGGGTGCTCTTGGCCCCTTAGGGAATTGCAAGGGTCCAAAACAATTTTGGCCAGTAACGAATCATTAGTGTGGTAGAGGTATTTCATTCAGAGACTATGGTAAATCTAGCCCAGAGTAAAAAAATCTCCAAACCTCCTGAGGAATATGAGGCCCTCAGCAACAACTGTTTTAATCTACTCCTGAGTAACACAGTATAGGAACTGCGCAGGTCTTCCCAGGACAAGCAGGGTGCTAGATTGCTTACCTGACTCTCTCTTCTTCAGTTCTTTTAAGCTCTGCATCCCGTTGCAGCACCTTCATTATTGCCTCTTGCTCCTCCTCTGTTAGGAAGCTTAGGTCAATCATCTTGTTCTGTGTGTAGGACTGGCAAAGTGTCTGGAAAGGTCTTAGATCCTGCTGAGGACAGTCTTGTAGCCTGCTTTAAAGTTACAGAAGTCTTTTTCAGCAGGCCCTGAGAAAGCTGGACCAGGTTACAGTCAGTGGTTTAAAGAGTCACAAAGGTTGCTTTCTTGCATGTTTCCCTAGATGAGAGCCTTCTGGGAAAGTGTTGCAGTCCTGCTTGCCATCACAATAATGTCTTCTCAGTTTGTCCTCTCAGCTCTGCTTCCTGGAGTAACAGTTCATTGACCCAGCATACCCAGTGCTTGAGAACAAACAAAACATTCCCTAAAAAAGAGACAAGGAAGAACAAGTTGCAATATCAGGGATCAGGGAAGTAGATTATGTATGCATTTTTAATTAAAAGAAACAAGTTTTTCAGTGTGATTAAACGACTTTATGAAGTTCAAATGGTCACTTCAAGTCCAACCTGTTTTACAGGCCTCTTGAGCAAGGTGGCCATGAAAATATATTCCTTCTCAATATGACAACTCACACCCTAAAACACAGAATCAAGTGTCATACAATTATTTGTATTATACAAGTGTATTTTAAATCACACTTACAGTTAGCAGAACAATTTGGAGGAAAGGGGAGATAACCCCCCCACCCCCAAAATAAATAAAGAGTACTTATCACAATGATTTAAAGTAAAAGGAAGGAAAAAAAAGAGACCAAATCACTGTCCTACAGACCATATGGGATAAATGTGAAATAATTTATACATAATCATATAGAGTATGTGTAATTACAGGTCATGTGGTAACATGAACCTCACTGCTTTATACAAGCCAAACTGCATTTATGAGCAGTAATTTGGAATACTGTTTTGTCTCTGTTTTATAGGCCATGGTTTCAGAGAACTATCCACTTAGAGCCAATTCCAACTGTCAAAGACAAAAACCTCCTCTTCAAAAAAACCCTTAAAGGAATAGAGAGGGTGGCTTGGGGAGGAGTCAGTTGTGTCTGTGGTAGGGTATCTTAGTGCCTCAGGATTACAGAGATAAGGATGTCAAAGTCTGAGAAAAAAGAAATAAATAACTTTAATTTAATGCTCAGAAGCATGCCTAGTGCCAAACCTGGTGAGAGACAGAAGAGAAGCAGATGTTTTCACTGGACATGTCTCTGTACGAGGCAGCTCCACCACAGCCCTTCAGGGTTGTGGGTGTCTTGCTTTGGCCCTTGCAGACTGACTCTGATGTGGCTGACAGGATGCTGACCTCGTATCGATCTAACGAGCACTACAACCATGCAACGAGGCATCGCGTTCGCTCCCCTGGCCACAAGAGTTCAACCAGGCCATTAAAACAAGATAGTGATGCTGGCAGTACTCAAAGGGAAACTTCATGCTGAAAATAACAGCATTTCTTATAGGTTTGGAAGGCATCTGCAGCCACGTTTCTGATTATGCCCACAACAACTCCAATGCCCAATCACCTTCTGCATGTTTTTGTTTGGCTGCCATATTTTTCTCCATGATTCTCATCATGATTTTTTTTTCCATGAGGTTGATACAACAGCATCTCAAACAACCTGCCATCTCTAACTTTGTTTGCATTTAGAAGATTATAGTTTTATAATGAGGCAAAAGTGAAAAGTGGTTACATTAGGGCTACAAACAAATATAACAGTCCTAAATTTGTTGAGTATCTACAACAGTACTCCTTCAGCTTAGGAACAGGTATGGATATCGCTTTCAGCTGTCACATGAAGCTTCCCACACCATCGGACACAGCAAGCAGCATCCACACTGCAAATCCAAAGCCCTGGATGCTGGTTGAATGGCAAGTGCACAGCCAACAGGCACACGAGCTCATGTTGCAGCTACAAACCCTGGACAGTTGTGAACTGGAATGATCAAAGATTTTGCTCGTAAATTGGGCAAGTTTCTTGCCCAAGGTCAGTCAAGTCTGCAAGAAAGCTGTTGCAAGGAATAATATCTTACCATGTCTTTGGTCTTTATGTTTAAAGAAGACTGAGGGAAGTTGTTTTATATTGTCTTATTATATTAATTTAAAAATCTAAAGGAAATAGTTGGACAGCATTTACAAAACAAGCTGCAGGCTTCATTAATGTCTCTCAGTACTCAAATCAATAAAATTATTGGAAACAGAACTTCAGTCCTTCCCAGCTGAACAACAGTTTGCAAGGGCACATCCAAACAGGCTGTGAGAGCTCACAGCAAGCAGCACTGCTACTAAAGTTCCCAGATACCGTCACTCTGCCAAGCAGTTTCTTCAACTAAGGTTGCACCCCCACTTCGTTTTCAATCAGAGGTGAGATGCCAAGATAGCACCCACCCTGGCAGGCTCTTCACCCATGATTCCACAGTTCTTCATAAAAAAAACCCCACTCTTTCTGTGTGTGTGGTGCATGGCCAATCTCATGAGATTGGCTGATACAAGTTACTGCAAGGCTGGCTTTCTGCAAAAGATTATCAGCACTGATTCCATACACAGATGGCAAAAACTGCTAGTTTAGAGTATAGCATGTGTTATAAAACCTAAGGTTAATTTAAAAATAAAAATTGGAAACAAAAAAAATCAATATCTTCCCCCTGTTCAGTTCACACACTAACACCACCCCAAACCCAATTATTTTGACATAAGACCTAAGTTTCAAATAAGACTGAAAGATCCTTATCAAACTGATAAAATCACGGAAATTGATACCACATTGACTGACTTCTGAAGAAGGGTTCTCATGTGTTATAGACTAACATTTATGAGTCATGGCATATTTGGCATGATTTTTTTCTTAAACCTTAAATTCAGGTAAAATCACACAAAAAATCTTTCCTTTTATGAAAGACTCACACTAATAAACAGGAATTTGAAATTATGTTTTATCCAACACATGCATAAAGGCTTCTATGTTTTGGCAATAAAAGAAACAGAAAGACAACTCAAAATATGGTTTTCCTCACACACACTTTTAAGCTGCTCATGGTTTCCAAGTGGTTTAGGCTCATACAAAAATTTTAGCTTGTAAAGTTTCTCAGAACCTCTCAGGCAGCTGTACATCTCAATTGCTTTAAGTCAGACTTCATATTTTTCTAAAACAGGAACTACAAAAGAAAGACAACTTTTTCTACAAACTCATTAACCCTACAGAGGGCTCTGTTTACCCCCACACACTGCTTTCTCCCAAATACAAAAGTGGAATGTTAATTTGAATACTGTATCCTGAACACTGTAAGGTATTACATTAAGAGGTACTACAGTAATAGTTTAGATTTCAAAGTTTTTACTCAATGTATACCTATGGGATGCAATGAGGGAGGCAAGGAAAATGTTGGAGTAGTTTGCCCTGGGTGACACGGAGTTTACCAACAGGGTCAGAAAACAAACAGCAAAACCCCAGAGTCAGCTGTTCCATTCAAACCAACGAGACTTCCTTTTGCATGCAGAAACCTCATCGTGTCCTAAATTTACATTGCAAAACTACTTTTCAAGTGCTCCTTGTACAGTAGACATAAGCTGCTAAAGCTTTGATCCAGAGAATCTGTCTTGCAGCCAATGCCTTCTAACAAGAGGAAGAAGGTGACAGCCAATTCTACACTTCTGGCTGCTTCACACAGTGCTTTGTGCCAGCTCCTTCAGCTGAACAACTACCCTGCAGGCCTGGCTGATCAGCGACTGCTATCTGTACATATCTTCCTTCACTTACAAGTAACCTACTGGCTCTTAAAAATAAGAGGGTTTGGATTTATGTGTTTGAAAGCTACACATTTTTCTAACTCTATTGCTCCACTTCTACAACATATCAGCACTAGCAACTACGATGAGTTGGAAGTCCACACATAAGGCAACAGGAAGCTGAGGAAGACACACAAATGCAATTGTGCACTACAACAATTTGCATGTGCAGAGGAACTCATTCCCAGAAGTAACTAAGTTTGGCCTACACCCATGCTCAGAAAATAATAAACCTTTATTTTGAAGCAGGGAAGCCAAGAGGAATACTAAGAGCAATAAAAGCCTTGGAGAACTGGCCCCTATGGCCCTGAGAAGTCACATTAGGCAGTAACGGTACCTCTGACTACAAGCCCCACAAGCTGCAGCTTTGCAACAACAACAAACAAATCAGTCTCCTGAATAAATTTCATTCTCCAGTGATATTTAAGCAGTACAGTCACAGGTAACTCGGCACCAGCCTAGGCTTAGAGATAATTTTTCTGTAAATACATGAGGCAAATCCCATGAAGGCAGAACAGCTAATTAAGCTAAACGCCAGTGTTGGCACAAGCACAAATGGTCATGAACATATTTGCTCAGAAGATCAGAGGATTATGGATTTCAGTTTGAGCAGTGGAGGAAAAAAAGCTATTAACTTTGAAGAGGGACTTAAGTCACCATTCACAGGAGTTTTAAAAGCAATTGCCTGCAAAGATCAGGACAAGAACTTAAAACAAGCACAAGAAGGCCTGTTAGCATTTTCATTCTTGAAGGGGCAGAAAGGAAAAGATCACCCAGTAAGATATGCATATCTGCAGCCAATCCAGCTGCTCTTACAAGAGGTGTTATCAGAATATTTCTCAAAAATATAATAGCAGAGTATACACAGTATATCATATTTCCAACAGTCCCAGAGATTAATTTAGAGAACAGTGTTTGCTTACACGTATGTTTAGTCAGTGGGAGAGAGGGAAGCTCTTATCTAGCTAGTTGTGAAGAGTGTTGGTAGAACAAGGACCTTTGCAGAAGTGCGTGATAGCTATTTTAAGAGCAGCTTCAGGGTTACCTTATTAATACAGCAATGCTTTATTATATTTTAATAATAAACCTATTTGTTCTCCCATGCAATATTCCTTACTGCATGGTTAAGGGAAAGAATAGGACCAGATAACTGCTCCAAACAGCCACAATCCAGAAAAAATTAAAAGTTTCACCCAAGTATTGCTCACACCTTATCATTGCTCAACAGTATCAAAATAATCCTTGTTGTTTTTAACCTGTAAAATAGTTGCAGTCTCAAGACACTTTCACTGACAGCCTTCTATAATGATGTTCAACCAGCTGAAAGAGGAAGTTCAGCTGGAGTAACAAAACCGCTTCAGAAAAATTCTCATTTTCTCCAGGAACATCTGATTTGCTGGTCCACATGACTCTGTCTGTAATTTAATTTTATTCTTACTTGGTAAGACATTAAGACCTTCATCACTTTGAAGACTATAAAGGCAATTTACTCTGAAGAAGAGTTAATAACAGAAAGAGGATAGAAGTTAACAACTTAATATTGGAACAGAAAAGAATAATTTGCTTTGGTTGTGGCCTAATCCTTCTAATCACATATGGCAGCTTGCCATTTCTTTCACAGGGCTTGGATATTGGCAGTACTGCTTAAGAATGTCAATCTCTGTACCTGTTATGGTATACAACTATCAGGCCAGAGGTATTAAGAGGATGTGGTCTCTGGAGAAAGAGGCTCATAAATTGAAGAGAAGCCTCAGAAAAACACACTTAAACATTCCTTTTCCCTGTGACTACTGTCAGACTAACTAGATGTCATGCCATTTGTTTCACACCAGTAAGTATAAATCTACTGAAAATTGTAATTTAAAGAGTCTTCAATATTACAGAAATTCCGCCAAGTTATTGATACTAACATCAGCATATTTTCAAATCTAGTTATATTTCCTTGTACATTGTACCATTAGTACTTGGCTGTGGTTTAATCCCAGTAGGCACATTGCTTGAATTAGTAACAGTTCGTTTGAAAGAACTTCATTCTTCTAGCTAATTCTTTTCATCAAGAATTACAAAACAAAGAATATCTTCTGAGCATAATGGACTTGAAATATAATAATGAAGGTGACTCAGTCCTCTAGATCTCTGAAGGCAAAGCACTGCCAGTTGTGTAACAATTATTCTCATCTCCCTTTAGAGAGCAGAAGTGTGAGGCTCACAGGACTCAAGCTCCCATTGCCACTTTCTCATTCTTCATGTCAACATTGGCATTAAACTCAGACAGGGTCCAGTTTAAGGGATTGTTTTTATTTCTTGTTTGAAAATGGATTTAAGCAAAATACTAAAACCTTTAGAGAGGTCAGAAGCAAACCAATTATGTGGTGGGAAATATCTCCTGACCCTACATATCTGATACATTTTTGCATTTAATGGCTAGCTATTTCTGAATGTTTTCCCACCATAAATACAAGACAGATTCAAATTCTAATGAGGAGGTTGCATAAGAAACAGCCAAAACATTGCCCCACCTCTCACTTCCAAAAAGCATCCCAGCAACAACCAACCCTGAAACTCATAATGTGAGTAACTGCTTAATTTCTTAGGAAGGTTTTGTTAAGAAACCATGACCTTCCTTTCATTTTACAGGAAAGAAATGCTTACCCTCTTCTTCTGGAGACTTGCCATCTTAAACATACAGATTCAGCATGGAAGATAACTATGAGGATTGGACAACAGGCCCTCCATTCCCTTCTCACAAACTTTTATTGGAGAATGGAAAACACACCTGCTATTTCTCTCACTTGTACTGTCCCATAGAGGATGTTCATCTATAACCAGGAGCTGCCAAACCCCTTTCCTTTTCTTCCATTGCCCCATTCTTCAAAAAAATATATATATTCTAGTTTGGGATTTAGCATTACCTGGATTAGGCTGATGAGCACTGCACTGATGCAAGCCAAAGAAAAGTATCTATTATGTACTAGGAATTCCTTCCCAAAAAAAAAAAAAAANAAAAGGCTAAAGTAGAGGCCTTGACAGGTTTATATGTTGGAGACTTCAGGTGAATTATCCAACCTCTACCCTCCTTCCTTGCCCTCCAGTGAGCATTGGCTACATTTTAGCTAGGATTCTGTTCTATTGTAGAAATTGTACTATTGGAGAATGGAAGTGTGCAAAACAGTGTGACTAATTAACAAGTATTTCCTATCAGTGGCTACTGGGAAGTGACACACTTCCTGCACTTTGTTAAGATATTCTTTCCTATGTGAAACGAAGAGCTGAGCTGCAGTTTACAGTCCCTGGGTAGTTCTGACTCTTTGCTAGTGCAGACAATCCAACAAAACGGCTTATTTAGGGGCTAGCAGCACTGATGAGTAGAAATCCATGTTACAAAGAGCAGACAAGGATTTGCATTCAAGTACTTAGAGTAATGCCAAATTGAGCTGACAGTAAGACAGTTTGCGGAGCAGTTTCAGTCTTAAACACCAAGTAGAAGGCTGGAGCATACAGTTTCTGAAGAAACCTTTTCAAAGTTTTATTTCAAAGTCCATGCACATGACTTCTCGGATGATTTTTATCTCACTACCGGTTGCATCTCTGAGATTTATCTAAGAGTCCTACCCTTACTCCTCATTTGAGTTGAGGTGATGAGCTAGTTGAGCAAGGACAGCCACCATCACGGACAGACTGATTTTCCTCCACTATTTTTGTAAAACTCGGAATCTGTGGGTTAACAGGTTGCCCATTTCATGTATCACTTGGATCTTGTCTAAAGCACGGTCACAGTCAACTGCTCGGGTCACTGGTGGTAGCACATGGCCTCTGCAGGAGTGTGCACAATACAGCTTTGTGGTACATGTTAAGCATAAAATTGCCTAATCAAGACAGCAACATTTTACGTCATCTTTGCTTTCCGTGACAGAGGCCACCAATCTCAACTTCCCCAGAGCACCTTTGCCTGCAGCCTAACACAAACTTGGGATCACACAGAACATTGCAAAAGGCACTCCATCATTCTCAGACAATTAACTGCATAAGTAAGTACCTGCGGCAACCAAAATAATCTGTAACTCACTTGAATCACTCTAATTTGTCATGCAGCCCCCCTACTTTTCAGCTACCAGCCTTGTTATTGTAACTACAGCTCTATTTAATTGATTGCTACTGTGCACAAAGAGCCAGCAAACAGAACAAGCCCTTTGGCTGTCCTTTCTCACAGGATGACTGACTAACCACTCACCTTAGACACTCACTCACGCAAGTTTTGAAGGTTAAAATTACCTGCCTAATAAATTACGTAATCTCAAGGCTACTAAGAAAGTTTGTGTCAATTAATCAGGTCCTTGTTACCATAACTAAAGCACACACCTACCTGAAAACAGGGCCTCACACAATTACCAGCCAAATCAGGTGCTAAAGGAAAGAAAATATTCTTTAGGAGTCCTGCAGTCACAGAAACAATAAGTAAGCCAAAGAGCGAGTTGGGGGAAAAAGCACTACATTAAAGTTTCCAGGTAAGTTAAGAAACAAAATAGTTTAAAAAGTTAGCATTCAAAATGGTTGAAAAAAGGTAGCATGCAGTCTGCACATAGACCAGTCAGAATCAGAGACCTTCTCAGTCACCAAAATTAACTTAAACTTTGCAATGAAGTTTTTATTTCACAGCTATTGGGTTTTTGTTTATTCATTTTGTTGTTGTCTTTTTTAAAATAGATACATTTTAAAAAGCTCACTATAGCTCCCTATTGAGAGGAAAATAACTCGTCTTCCCAAGCACAATGTTTTAACAGATAGCCCCGTAACATGAAAATTCTGTCTGCTATTGGGATAATTCTGGCTAAGTTGAAACCAGCCAGCAGCAATGTTAGTCCTCCTTAATACTGATATTGAATTGCAAGAATAACAGGAAGTCTATCAGCCATGAAAACTTCACTCATGAGATTGTTTGCACTGCTGGGCTGGGCTGTATCATGCAAAACTGTCTTTTCTCTGACAGGTACCAGCTTCCCTGCACACTTACTGCCAGATGTGAGCAGAGCACTCTGACACTGAAAAGTAAGGTGTGCTATGGTGCAAGGAAGATAAAAGACCATTGCAAGAGCTAAACCAATCTTCTACTCATGAGAAGCATGAAGCAGGGAACAGTTTCTGGAGCAGCCTTCAGTTGCACTGGATGAGGTGTGGTGTCAAATCCCACTGCATGCAAAGGATTTGCCCTGCAAATGCTGCTGAATGGCAAAGGAATAGGAAGGAGGGAGCAAAAGATTGTGACAGAAATTGTTTCTCATACACAGGTAGCTAAATCAGGAGTTTAGAGCTTGTGAGGCTGGGCTTTGGAGTATCAGGCCTGTCCCTGAACAGGTATTTATTCTTGCAGGAGTGGCTCATTCTTTAAGAGCATAGCTATGCAAGGTGTTAACTCACTTGCCCAATAGCTACAGCTACATACCCAGGAAGCAGCCAAAAACAGAGCCCCACGACCACTTAACCCAAGAAGATTCAAGTGCACACCCCTTGTTCACCAAAATATGTGATAATCTCTGAAAGGTTTGCTTAGTTCTCTCTTGACCCTTCCTAGGGCTGAACTACCAAGGATTAAAGCTCACAGAATGGCTATTAAAGTGATGTCACAGCCTTGTGGGGAGAAACAGGAAGCCAGTATACCTTCTCTCAGCCAGGCCACTATAAAAAAAACATCAAGGTCTCTCCTAACTTCCCTCCTCATCCAGACAGACCTGCATTCCTGGCTATAGAGCAGTCCAGTTCTAATAAAGCAGAGGCAACAGGACAGTAACCTGAGGGTATTAATTTTTAATCCAAATCTCTTAACCTCCACAGAAGTAACGTAATGACTATGACGCAAGGTAAAATTAATGACATTTACACTAACGTAAGTTATCCCAGGATTCAAGAACAAGTTATGTGGGCAGGACCAGAATAGAAGGTTAAGGGCTCACTACTTCTCCTTGACAGAAATCTTGACACGTTTCTGCCTCGGACTTAGATACATACCTTTTGCTTACAGTGCTTCAAGTGCAATTACAGAGGGTTTTTGGACCTCACCCTTAATTTTTCATAACAGATGTTCTATTTTTAATGCTATTTCTAGATCATATTAGCCATCTAAATTCATCAGAGAAGAAAAGCATGGTGGCAGATCTTAACATCTACAAGCTAATGATGTAGAAACATTTCTAACCCAGGGGTTCTTGAATACTCTGATCTATTTCTGGAGCTCTAGCTACATGGCTGAAATCACATAATCTAACTGTAGCCCATCCAGCCTGTCCAGAGCTAAATCTCTGTCAGTATATCAGTCAGCCAGAATCAGACACTGGGCAGGAAATTTCATACAGAATTTACCAATACTGTTTCATGCTTTTGTAGAACAAAAACATTTTGCAGTGAATCCAGGATATTGTTCTGCTAATTACTCCACATATAAGCATCCCCTTTCTTCCTACCTTTCTTTTAATTTATACTTAGACACATTTAGAGAGAGATGAAATCCAATATTTCCTTGATTTGGACTTCCTTCTTAAATATAAAAATTTACTTCTGGAAAATTTATAATACAGAGGAAAAGGAACATACCAAGACGTAAGGGAAAAAATGGGATCATTGATCCATAGAATGGTTTGGGTTGGAAGAGACCTTAGAGACCATTTAGTTCCAACCCCCCTGCCATGTACAGGGACACCTTCAGTCCAGGTTACTCAGAGCCACATCCAGCCTGGCCTAGAACACCTTCAGGGATGGGGAGTCCCCAGCCTCTCTGGGCAACAAATTGTCAAGTTGTTCATTAATTTGGTGTATAGGTACAGGATAATGAGTTTCGGGTCAAAAATAGTCTGGCATTATCACCCAGAAAAAGAGCTATAAAATAAAGAAGGGGGAGAAGCATTCTTTTCCTTCTCCTCACATATACATTATATCTCATCCCTTTTTCCCTCTTGATGCAATAAGCAGAGTCAAATTACATATAGCAAGGAAACCTTACAACATGAAGTAAGAACTAGCACAGTCAGTTGCTGTACCCTGCTGAATTGGAATGACTCCCTACCTCAAGAATGAATCATGAATAAGTCTGCTGAAATCAGCTGTCACTCTCACGTTATGCCCAGATAAGTTAAAAAACTGGAGACTGCTGATACAGCAAATGCAACATCACTAGTTTGACGTACACATTTTGGCATTAAGTGTTTTGGAATTGGAAGACCAAACTAAGAGGCCTCCTTAAATTGACTTCTGATCAAGGTAAATAAGCTGCCTTTAAATGCAACAAGTGATGGACTTCAAGCACCAGAAGGGTACATGCTGCTTTTAGCAGTCATCCATTAGTCAGCCATCTTGGGTGAAAAGCACTTTCTGTGCAGAGACAAAAATTCTCTACTATGGTTCAAAACAAGTCACTCTTGAATAAAGAGTGACTTCCAGAGGACAGAAGTATCACTTTTAATTAAAGAAAAAGAAAATTAAACATTTTTTTCCTACTGAGAGACTATAAATTACCTTTATATTTCCTTGCAAATATTGTTTTCTTATTAGGTTTTTGTTTGGACTCTGTTTCATCCCTTTCTGTCATGAGCACAGGAGACAGTACAGGGTACAAAAGAAGTAATTTCTTTAACTTCATCCTACAGTTTTCCTGATTAAGCCTTTTTTTTCCAGATGCAACTGGATGCAAGCCTCAAAGGTTTTCTCCGTGTACTAAATGGAAACATTATTTCCACTTGGGAATCTGGCAAGTGTCTCCTGCAGAATAATAGGAGTTTACTCCAGAGAATACCTGCACATGGTCTCTATCCAGCAGAAACAGAGCATTCCTAAAGTGCTATCCAGTGTTCTAAAGCACTGGCTCTGTAGAGAAATGACAAATTCACTTTTCTGTCATCCATTTTTGGGGGCAAGGGAGTGTTGTTTACTCTGGCCTTTGTCAGAATTGGAAACCAAGAACATGAAGACCTGTTTCATTGAATTTTAAAAGTCTGACAGTGAAACTTATTATACGTTATTTTGGGATGTAAGAAATGCTGGAAGGAAATTTGTTTAAGAAGAGACAGGTCCAATGACAGCTTCAGGAAATTCAAGAACGTGCCTTACAGCCAAAGCAGAGAACAGCTACACACATAAAGTAGAAGTAGACTAAGATGCTTATTATTTCCTTGCCTTAAACCTAGACATAAACACACTAAAGTATGGTAATTGATAGTGCATAAGCATTTTGTAACATAGAAAAAGTACTAGTAGCATTTTGTAACTTAGTATACATAAATAACACACAACTGCAAATGAACAGAGACTTGCAGTGTACTTGCCCAAATAGGGCACAGGAAAGCATATGCAAATAGTAAAATCTACAAGATAAGAAGTAGAGTGTGCAGGAAAGATGCCAGATGAAAATAAAATAAGACTGCAGAACAAAGAGCAGATATGTCTGATGGAACCAGAATAATTCTGGAAAACAAATAAGAAAGATGCCTAGCAACACTATGGTAAGCTTACTCCCTCAAATAATATGAACTATGTCATCTGAGATTACCCCCTTTTCTTCTAGGGAGAAAGCAAAGTGAACAATACGTTAACAATTAGAAAGGAAAGATGATAATTTATGAAAATCATGAAATACTCACTTTGATTCCAGCTTCTCTTGCCAAGGAGCTCTCAAGCACTTTACTGTGACTCGTGCAACTGAAACAAACCATCAAGAAGTGTAGTCATCAGCGCTAAATATAGGGCATCAGCTCCAGAGTATTGTATACTCCAGGTTTACTGCCACTTATATATGTGATTGTTAAGAACTGTTTGGGAAAGTGATGGTAACTAATTGTAATTAAGAACTAATGACTGGAAAGCCACATTGCTGCTGTATACAAGTTTAATAAAGTGCTTTGATTCATTAGCCTTTTAAACACTCCATCACAGAGAGCTTCAATTTGTGTGTAAACACACAAATGTTTTGGTGAAACACTTTGATCACTTCTTTTAACAAAGAAAATCAAGTTTTTTCTCACAGCATCCTGTCAAGCATGTGTCGCGAAAGAGTGTGGGGTGATGCACCACCACCACATGTTCTAAGTTCCCTCCCCTTATGCTTTCTCAAAAAGTTCAAAAATACTTGCTACTGAACAATCTGTCCCCAGATTTAAGTGACCTTCACCCTGGCAATTATCTAAGCAGATTTTTCTGCTCACACAGGAAAGACACAACTGGGTGCATTAGACTTCAGGGTCAGGTCCAACCCTGCAAGTCATTCCAGAGACAGCGTGGATGATGCAATTAATTCAGTGTTTTGAGATTAAAAGTGTTTACTATTTACACAAACGTCGTTAACATCTCTCAGCTTAGATCTAAGCACTTTATTTAAATACAGAGAGTCCTCGCATTCCAGCAGACTCCAGGAGCTCGGTGCAGGGAAGTTCTGACAGTTACCCAGCTCTCGCCCCGGACAGGGGCTCCCCTCGGCGGCAGCAGCAGCGGGGATGTCCCGGCGCTCGGCTCCCCTGGCACGGGGCTCTCCAGAGCGCTTCTGAGGAAAGGCGCTGACAAGCGCCGCTTCGCTGCGGCCTCAACAGCCGGGGCCGGGCTGGCGAGACACCTGTGAGCGCTGCCCCGTCCTCAGGTGAACGGGCCCCGCCAGCCGGCCGCGGCCAAACCCTGGGGAGCAGCCCGGCTGGCGAAGGCTGGCAGCCAGGACTCCCCAGCGGCCAGCGGGCTCGCTCTCACGCTGTCCCAGCACTGCGGGCGCGGGCGGCTCCTGCGCCCCTTTCTGACTCCGAGCCACTCCCTTAACGAGACCCCCGCCTCCCAGCCCCAGAGCCCTTTCTAGGTCAGCCTCACCTCTCCTTCCGTCCCCTCCGCGGCTCCCCGTTCCTTCTCTCCGGCCAGAGACAGCGCCGGCTCCCCGGTCCCGGCGGGCAGCCGCTGTCCCGCGCCTCCGCCCCGCTTGTCTGAGGGCAGGGAGGCGGTGGCGCGGGGAGAGGCCGAGCCCGTCCCGCCGCCCCGGGCCAATGCCGGCGCCCGTCCCTCCGAGCGGGGCGGCTCCCCCCGCCCGGGCCCGCCCCCCGCTCGTGTCACCTGTGGCACCCCCGGCTGTGCCCGGCGGGGCCGTGACACTGCCCGCGGGCCGGGGGAGCTCCGAGGCGGCTGTCAGCGGGCACTGCTCTGAGGCAGCAGCTCCACAGCGGACAGTGGCTGCTTCACACAACATCCACTCAGGGAGCGTCGGCTTGGCTCGACGAGCTGCTTTGAGGGACAATGATCAGTATTTCACTTTACCTGGTGATAGGCAACCCGAGAAGTGCGAACATACGCCCGTGTTTGAGTAAAGATACGGGTCGCGATAACAGAGGTTTCAGTCGTCTATTTGTTCAGGAAGCCGCTGTAAGTGCTTTTCTGTTTAATTAGTGGTACAAAATACACATGTCGCCATTTCATGGGGTGTTGCAGCCGGACCTCCCCCTCAGCAGCCAGGCACCACGGCGAGTTCTGAAACCTCTGGGAGCAAGGTGACAGCACGGACCCCGGCATGCGGAGAGCTGGTGTGCTGGAATTTTCCCCTTACGCACGTTCTTCTCACAGTGCTTGATCTAATTGATTTAATTCTGGTTTGCGGCAGCCGGAGGATTTCAGCGTCTGGCGTGCCCGGGAGCGGGGCCGCTGTGCCCTGAGGGCAGCCCTTGTGTCACCTGCCCACGTCTGCCGCTCTCGCTCGCAGCAGCTCGGCTTGAAATTACATCCCCCCTGTGTTCCCAGCCTGAGTCCATTCATCCCCCAAATCCTATACCATCAGCCCTGGCTTCCTGCTAATAATAAATTCTTATGTCTCACTTCCTTCTCAAACTTGGATATGGTGAAACAATTTTTACAGAAAATTTAGTGTTTATAGCATTGGTGTAAAGTTTTGGTATATTACACGTCTTTTCAATTTCATGCATTTGATACCCGGCTCTTCCTTTTTGATGATAAAATAAGGGACTAGAGCATGCTTTTCATGCACTATGCAGTAAAATTCTGGCTTAATAAGCCTTTAGTAAGGCTTACATTCAGCTCACAAGGATCAGAGTAAATTGGAGACCTTGTGAAAGCTTGAAAGTCGCTTGTTCCCCTCAATAATTTTCATTCAAACACCTCTCATCTACATATCCTGTTTATTCATCCCAATGCAGCATACTGTTGTATCTATTCAAACCCACACTAAAGTTCTGTTCAGTGCAGATCAAGAAATATCACTTAATTAGAAGTGACGAGAAGCCCTTTTGACACGCTTCGTAGACGGAGCATATTTTTCTCTTGTGTAAAATACCTCTTTTCCCCCTCTCACAGCAGTCTCGGAGACGAAGGAAGGTAGGAGTAAAGCTGTTTCAGGACCAGACACGCTGGATCAGCGGGCAGCTGCGAGTGCGCTTGACCCCTGCTGGACAGACTTGGAACTGATGGGTCTGGTGAGCCCACTGCCCAAAATAATTCCCCGTTTAATCAAGGACTTTGGACCCAAGCTTAGGAAAAAGCAGCTCCTTGCTGCTAGGCGGCAGAGGTCTCCAACACTGTGACAAGTGACTGCTGAGAAACGGTGTATGTGGTGTGTGCTGTGTCTGGTAAAATACGTAGGTGCACTCTCCTGCTCACATTTAATTTAGTGAAGTGTTGGTGAAATGGATTCAGATGAAATCTGTGGGATTATGTGTGTAAGGACTGTCCCAGCTCAGACCAGCCGCTAGTTGATATCTTCAGCGTTCGCAATAAAGACGAAACTGAAAATATCTGAATGGCCTTCAGAACACGGAATACCTGAGGGTATCAGACTCATTCCTCACTAACTTCAGATGGAAAGAATCTGCACCCGGCATCCAGCCTGCCCCCACAGCTACTGTGCAGTGGAGCAGTAGAGTTGAAGATTCTGCACATTTCATGTAAGCACAGAACAGCTGTTTTCCAATTGAATTGAGCCTGAACACTCTCAAGGTGGCAGTAAGAGAACAAAAATTAGTGATAGAAGGATATAATCTACCCACCCTCCCCTTTCTGTTCCCCAGACACAGTCACAGAGTTGATAAGTTTGCAGCACAATCAAAAGATATAAGCATGGTTTTGATTGCAGTGCAACAGAGAGTGTTATGGCATCTTCAGGAAAAAGACCCAAACCAACCAAACGTGCAGGTATCTTTGTGTAGTAATATTGCTATCAGATTCAGAAAGCAGATCACCTTTCTTCCTTCACCCCCTCATTAAGGATGTCTGTCTCTCTAGTGATTTCCCAAAGAAAAAAGGAAGTTATCCCATCTTCTTCCAATAACGAAAAATTAATGAGTGCCTTGGTGTGGTTACAAAATGACAGGTATTAGTTGAAGAGACAGTAACTTCCAGTGAAGCAAATCTAGCTGATAATGCTTTCCTTCCTCCAGTTTCCTCCTGTCACTCAGCCGCCTTTGAAACTCAGCTGCTCTCTGATGAACTAACAAAAACCACAGCTAACTCTGATGATGTTCATTTAGTGGCTGTAGTGATATTTCCCAGGTGGCTTTGACCACATCATCCCTTGCTTTTCATCCTTCAGGACCCCAAGGTAACGTTTTTGTTTCTTTTAAAATCTTCCAGACTGTTAGGTTATGTCATAAAAAGTTCTCCATGTGCACAAAGGAAAGCAGAGAAATAATGGTGGGTGGAAGAGCTGGAGAAATACCCTGCCTGGCTGCCCCCAAGTCCACCAAGGGAGCTCTCAGCCCATCAAAGATCCATCTCTTCACACATGAAGGAGTGCAGAAGCAGGAGGGGAAGCCCAGGGAACCCCCTCCCAGCCACAATGTCTCCCAGGGCTGTACCAGGGGAGCCCCAGTACCTTAAAGACTGGGAGGATCACTGCCTGGGCGAGCGGGACACAATGTGGAATGCAAGGGGAGAGCATTTTCGGATTGCACAAGACTCACTACAGGATATTCAGGGGATGAGCCAAAGGAAAGAAGGTGGTTTGGAGAGGAGTAAGCATGGGGAAACAGAGGGATAAGGGGATAAAAGGGGTCAATCACATGTAAAGAGGGATGTTTGGTGTCCTTATCTGTCCATGCCCTGCATCTGCTGAACATTGTCAGTCCTGTCTTCTATTAAATTCCATTTCTGCCTTTTATTCTTTTTTCTTTTTTCTTTTTTCTTTTTTTTTTCCTTTGGGGAGAGGTGGGAATGACTCTTTATTATGCCTGTATATGTATATGAGGACATGTCACACTGAAGAAGCATATTCTCTGCCACCTGACTAGCAGAAGGCATTTTTTTATGTCTTTAAAAAGTAAGCCTTCAAAAATATTTTAGGATTATTTTGAATTTATTTTAAAACATTACAAGAAAATGAATACCAGAAGTGCAAACCGTAAAGGGAAACAGTGTGGATAATTTATATTACTCTATATGGTGCTCTCTGTGGTAAGAAAAAGATTGGTTGATAATAATGGTCATGAAAGGAATGGCTTCAAAGATCAAATGTGCATGACTAGGGCCTGATCATTTTCCTTCCCTTTTGCCCCTGAACAAAATAATTTAAGTCCTGCTATCACTGACCAGGGCATCTTTAAATTTACTCTCTTACGCAGCATGGCTAGAGATTTCTGCCTGTAGGACTAAAAGCATTTTGTCCTTAGTTTAATGAATATGTCTTAATTACAGACTGCTCTACTATGTCAAACAGGACTTGTCAAAGGACAACATAAATTCCCACAGGGGTGGCCAAAAATTATGGACAAAGTAAACGTGAATGTTCATCATGGAGAAAAGGCAGTTACGGGGATACCTCATTGCAGCCTTCCAGTCCTTAGAGAGGGCTTATAAAAAAAGAGGGAGAGTGACTATTTTTATACAAGCAGATAGTTATCGGACTAGGGTGAATGGTTTTAAACTAAAAGAGGAGAACGCAGAGAGGTTGTGGATGCCACATCCCTAAAAGTCTTCAAGGCCAGGATGGATGGGGCCCTGAGCAAACTGGGTGACATCTCTGCCCATGGCAGGGGGTTGGAACTAGATGATCTTTAATGTCTCTTCCAACACAAGCCTTTCTATGATTGTATGTTGCCCAAGAATGCAGACAATGGAATTTTAGTGATTTATAATTTATTTCTGTGGTTGAGCATGGCTCCCAGGATTATGTGGCTCAGGCACTGATATCCTATGAAGGAAGGAAATGACCAGAACCTACCCAAAATCTATTGCAGTCCACTGGCCAGGAAGAGAGAAGCAGAAGTAGTTCAGGATGAGACTCCAGCCCTCCTTTCCATCTTCTTGAGCCCTGTCCCCACCGCTGGGCATGGCCTTTTGCACTGGTGTGGAGCAAAGGGGTCACAGGCTACAGAGTACAGCTGTTGTTACTGCAGTGCAGGAGCCATCCAAGGCTCCACCGCAGTGCCTTGGGCGGAGGGAGCTTGCTCCTGAGAAAGCAGCTCTGCGGTGACAGGGGGCCCAGCTCACATTCGGTGTGGGACTGTCCCAGTACGGGGCTGACACACGCTCTCTTTCTTGAAGATAGCTGCAACTTCACTTCAGGATTTCAGCCCGGCACCTCATTTGAGCGAAACCCAGGCCGTCCCACAAGCTTTGTTTTTTTTGTACTTCTCGTTTCCCGGGGCAGAGGGCGCCGGCGGCCCCCGTGGCTCCCGGCCCCGTCGCGATGGCGACCGGCGGGCGGGGCACGCGGCAGGGCCCGGCCGGGCCCCCCGAGACCCGCGGGAGGGCCGGGGCAGACACAGCGCGCGGTGCGGGCCCGGTGCCGGGGCGCGGGGACCGTGAGGGGGGACGCGGCTGTGGGGGGTGGCNAGTGCCAGTGGGATTTGGTGCCTGCGGGCAGCGAGGCGCTGGCCTCGGTGAGGGGTGGTCCAGCTTTGTCCACTGAGTTATCCAGTGGTGAAGGGGGCTGGGGGGAATAGTGCAAGGGACATGGGGGAAGGGTTAGCCAGGGACGGATTGAGGGCAGAGGGGATTGTTAGCCTGCTTTGGATATTGGGAAGGGGTTAGTTACCGTGTGACTGCTCGGGTGGCGTGACCTAGGTAATCGATTTTCCGTGTTCTGCACCTGGGACGGGGCACCCCCGGGTGTACAGACAGACTGGGGAGCGAGAGCATGGACAGCAGCCAGTGGAAAGGGACAGGGGGGCCCTGGTCAATGGCAAGCTGAACACGAGTCAGCAGTGCCCTGGCAGCCAGGAGGGCCACCCGTGTCCTGGGGTGCATCAGGCACAGCATCGCCAGCCGGGCAAGGGAGGGGTTTGTCCTGCTCTGCTCTGCACTGGGGCGGCCTCACCTTGGATATTGTGTGCAGTTTTGGGCACCATAAGAAAGACATTGAGCTATTGGAGAGTGTCCAAAGGAGGGCCGCAAGGATGGTGAAGGGTCCTAAGGGGAAGCCTTATGAGGAGCGGCTGAGGTCACTTGGTCTGTTCAGCCTGGAGAAAAGGAGACTGAGGGGAGACCTCATTGCAGTCTGCAACTTCATCATGAAGGGAAGCGGAAGGGCTGGTACCAATCTCCTCTCTAGTAACCAGAGACAGGACCCGAGGGGATGGCTTGAAACTGTGTCAGGGGAGGTTTAGGGTGGATATCAGGAAAAGGTTCTTCACCCAGAGGGTGGTTGGACACTGGAACAGGCTCCCCAGGGAAGTGGTCGCAGCACCATCCTGACAGAGTTCGAGATGTGTTTGGATAATGCTTTCAGGCATGTGGTGTGATTCTTGGAGTGTCCTGTGCAGGGCCAGGAGTTGGACTCCCATGATCCTGATGGGTCCCTTCCAACTCTGTGTATTCTGTGAGCCTATAATTGTTGGGGACTGAGCGAGTGGAGGCTTCTTGTAGTGCAGCTGCTTGATGTATGGGGTAATTATGTGAGTGCAAATGCTGATTTGGATGGCATTAATGATAGTGATTGAGCTCATGAGAGTGATGAGCTGAAGTACAGGTGGTCTCTGCAAAGGCTATCTGTAAAGTCACAGTAGTTGGATTGCAGTGTCAGGAAACTGCTTGCTCCTTCTAAGGATGCAATGGCAGTGTAGTTATTGCTTGAGACAGTGCAGGTAATGATAATGGGGGTCAGCAAAGAGCCTCACAATTTATTTGTTTCGGAAAAGAAATAGATCTTTACTTCTGCAAATGTTCTCCTGTCAGTTTAAAATATGCAGTCAATCCTCGGTCCCCTTAAATTTGTTCCCCTCTCTCTCATGTGTGTGCATTTTCTATGGTTTGCAAAATCCAGCAAATCCTTTACTGTAGTGTGTATTTTTTCACCTTGTACAGCTTGGAGGCTTTCTTGTTCCTCGCTCTGTGGGAATAATTTCATAAATACATCGCTGGAGCTCATCTGGGTCTGGAGTTATAAAAAAAAAAAAAAAAGGCCCTAAGCCTTTTCAAAATACCAGTGCTCAAAATTTTCAGTTTATATCCAGTTTTAAGCAGGGAATTTGATTATCCATTTAGTGAAAGGGACAGAAACAATTTTAAAAAAACCTTAGGGAGTGCTCTAGTGATCTTCAGTTTCTGAGGAAAATCAGTAAAATAAACGCTCAAGTGGAAATGGAATCAATACCAGTCCAGTTAATTCTGAAGAAGTATGACGGATTCTTTTTTACACTTAACAAGTGTATCCTGCACTTGTGCATTCAGTTTGGAAATTTCAAAGGGGTCTAGGAGGAGCAACAGTGAGATTCCTGCCTCAGTGAGATTTTTTTCTTAATTTACTTGTTTGTTTGGGATTTTTTTTAAATCTCAGTCTTACAACAGCCATGTCTTTAGGAATTTTGAGAGTTTCATGAAAAAATACTGTATTGAATTGGAAACTACAAAGGTTGTATGTGAAATAGGATAGAAAGTTATTTTGTATACAGAAAGCTGACATAGCCTTGCTTCAGGGTATGGTGAATGTGGTGAGAAGGCATAGGACAGTGTAGGGATTACAGTGCATTGACAATAGTTGATTTAATTTCATTCCCTTGATTTTACAGGCTTGCTTGTGTGGCTTTTTACTGATTTTTTCCCTGTTTACTTGTACTTATTTTAATAGGAAAAAATATCCAGCCTGCTGTGTTTAGTCACAGAACAACTTTTTATCAATTTCAGCTATTATTGTAAAATTCAGAACTTAAATTCAGACAAGCAGTTTAATATGAGAACAGGTTATATACAATGTTTCTACTCATTCAGTAATAAAACATCCTATATGATGTAAACTAGTCTGGTTTGGGCATTTGATTGTGTGACTGCTAAAAGCAAGGAATCTTTGTAAGTGCCCTTTCTTGTGGCATTTTTTATTTTGTATAATACATGCTACCAATTCCATTACAGAACTGTTCATTGCCAGCTGAATTCTGAGGTAGGTAGTTGTGACAGCATGCCCAGGGAATACTGCTGACATGCATATCCCTTCAGAAAGTGCTTTTGTTCCAGCTCTGACAATGAAAACTGGTATCAAGAGTTGCAGTGAAAGGGAGATATTCATAGTGCTAGGGGAACAGGAGAGGGAAAGAGAGGCATGTGAACAAGTGGACTTGATAAAAGAAGCCTGATAAAGAAACAAAGGACTAGAAAAGGAACAACTGCTGGTTGGATTTGCAAGAATGTAAAGGACAGCCTGCAGCAAGGGATGCAATAAATAACTGGTGATAGAGACCACTGTATCTACTCAGGTATACATATATACATACATATATATATATATATAAATATATGAGGTTGCCCCAAAGACTTGGGCCAGAGTGCTACCCTGGGCATGATTATTGCTGTCAAAAACCCAAATTGTTTTGTTTATTTCAGAACTGTTACAAGGTTGTCACAAATGACAGAGGTCAGTGAACCTCTAATGTTTTGTAAATCATTCATCTATATATTTTTTTTCCTTCACTTCTAGCACAAGTATAAAAATAAAAAAATTAAAAAAAAAAAAAATGGAAGAGAGTAAGAAAGAGAAGAAACCAGAAGAGCAAGTTCAAGAACCTGAACCAGATTTACCAGAAGCCTTACTAGAATATCAGTAGGTTTAATATATTTTAACTTTTCACTCATATAGAATATGCGAATGAAGGAAGCAGATAACAAAAACAATTTATGAAATTTAGAGCCTGAGCCGATTGTTTTGGGGTTTTGAGGCTATTTCAGAAAGGTAGAGTTTTTAAACTGTAGCTGTAAGAAAGCAATTAAATGGGTCAGAAATTTTATGCCATTAGGCTATAACTTGGGAAAAAAAATTTTATTAAAACCAAAAAACCCTGACATTTTTTCTGTTAGTAGCAAGATTTTGATCAGCATACGCTGAAATTGCAAGATCATATTTGACTGTATTTTTTAGGATTCCTTGGTGTTCGTGGAGGTTTGTTGTCACTAGCCAGAACCTCAAGACCTACAGTTTGCTGTCTTCCTTGGTGAAGCTGAGAGCAGAGCAGAAAGTGTTTTGTTTTGAAAGTAAGAGATGGATAAATTAAAGGTCTCTTAAAATCAAGCAGAGAAAAATAAGAGCCAAGGGGGAAATATCTGAAACAATTACAAACTGGTCCAATTTATTTGATTTGTAGTCTCTTGAGTAGATGATTAAAAGGAGAAAAAGTAAGCTTCACAACTTTTATCTAAGAGACAGAAATTGAAAGGGAAATACCTCAGGAACACCCAATATCCAACAATTATCAGTGTTTAGGGAGCAAGGGGTAGTGCCTTGGTGTGGAAATGAGAAGTGGAGTAAGCAAACTGAAAAGTAGCGAAGTATAGTTGTAGTGACAGCTATAAGAGTTCACAGGGTTTATGTGGGATTTTCTGTTTCATTTACAGAGAACAATTTTCCATAGTGAAATAGCCTAGATTTAGCTAATCATATCACAAACAAATACCATCTGAAAAGTCCAAAACTAACTCATCTATTTTGTGAAGGAATAATGAAACTGTATTACTGGGCTGAGAAAAAAACTGTACTACTTTCTGATAAAATTATTGTTATGCATATGCAAATATCCAAGCAAATGACTCATTTGTCTGGAGAGTCTTCCACTGAAATAGGTGCTGCAGTGAGATGGAATATGTAGTTTCTACAGCAACAGTAGGGGAAAAAGGGAAGAAAAGTCGTCTTCTTGCTGTTTTTATCTTTCTCCCTCTCTCTTTTCTTTCCCTCTTTCTCGCTTTCCTTCTCTTCATCTCTGTAATCTGTAACTTCTCTGTACCATTTGACTGAGCAAAGGTGGATAATCATACAAGTGAATAGCTGTCACATTCCACTTCAGGATTTATCAAGTGTGTAGTATTTATTTAACTTCCATTCCTGGTTTTTATTTCCATACACTGAACAATGGTCACTGTTCCTAGGCAGTTTGTTATTTTGCATTTTCATTGAAGTTCTCTGTTTCAGCATTTGTTAGGAACAGCAATGTTATGATGTACTTTTGCTGTGGCCATGACCACCATACCCCCATATCTCTGGTCTATTGTCTCTCTAGGTAATATTCTTGTACTTAATAGAAAACCTGAAGTATACCTTGGAGCACACTGACACCAGAGGAGGCAAATTTAGTAACCTGCAGTTTGCATGATTCAGTGATCCAAACCTAGCAAATTAGCCTGGAAAAAATCATCTTCTTTCAAAATAGCTTAATGCAATAGGGAAGGGAAAAAAACCCCAAAACCACAAAAAAAGCACTCAAAACCCCCAAACTAAAAACTGAAGGAAGAACTGTAAAAAGAATAAAAGACATTGTGGTAATTGCCATTGTGATAATAATACTTGCCTCTCTTGTGCCATATGATGAATGAATTCTGGGAACAGAGGTACAGATTACAGAGAATTTTGCAAATAGACCATTTGCAGCCTAGGGTTTCTCATTCGAGAAGAGAGAACATCAGAAAGAAGTATTTATTTTACAGCTGTGGCAAAGAATGACAAGTAGTCTATGAAAATATGAAATCAGTGAGCTAGTTCTTTGACAAAAATATACAAACAGAATGTACTACTTAGGCCAGAGTCCCTATTCTCTTAGTTCTTAAAGGCTAACAAGTTCTTGGTGTACAAATGTAGTTTATGAAGCTTGACAAACCACGTTCTCAGAAGAATTGAATCCCATTGAATTCTCCAGTTTGAGATTCATTTGACCTATGTCTGAGTTGCCCAGGCTTTCTCTACAGCTAGTGATGAGTAATATTTTCTGGAGCACAAATAATCTTGTCCTGAAAGTGACCTGTGTAACAGGCCAGCTAAACCTCCTGCAGAAAGAACAAACCAGCTCCAGCCTCTCAAGAGGCTACACAGGAACAGTGTAACTAGGGAGTCTGCTCTCTAGGGATATGAAATCCAAACTAACATGCAGGCCCAGATGTATATGGGAAATAATTTCTTTGTGTGTTAGTAAGCAGACAGTGGTATCTACCCAAGTGAGTCAAGCAATATGATATGAAAATAAACATTTTGTTAGTATTTACATCCAATCTAGAAGAAACAGCATTTCTTTCTCTTATATTTTTGTGAGAATGTCTCTTTCTTTACTCTCTCTTCATAGCATTGCAGCAAAAGATGCAGCAATTGAACGGGTTTTGTCTTATCTGGAAGGATTGGAAGAAAAGTTCAAAGAAAATCTTAAAAGAGTAAGTGACTGTGCACCCTTCTCCCAACAAATTTTATTTGTGGTATTCTTACTCACAGATTCAATTTTATTCTTTCCATTCTAATACTGCATACATTAAAACTAGTTATTGCAATGAATTTGTTACAGTCAATGACACTAGAGATAGTGAGTCACTTTATGTGCTAAAAGTTAAAGTGTTATCTGAATTAAATGTGACATATAGCATAAATGTCCTAAATATAACATGCTAAAAAGAAGCTGCAAGAGGAGAACATTACAGAATAGGACACAGCAGTAAGGTAGAGTGAGTTCAGTGCAGGTGCTTTCCAATGCACAAGAGATCCTCATAACCACCTGTGTATTTCATAGAATCACAGAATTATTAAGGATGACAAAGACGTCTAAGATCATTGAGTCCAACTGTTTAACCCAGCACCGCTGTGTTCATCACTAAACCAGGTCCACAAGTGCCACATCTACACGTCTTTTGAACACTTCCAGGGATAGTAATTCCACCACTTTCCTGGGCAGCCTGTTCCAATGCCTCACCACCCTGTCAGTGAAGAAATTTCCCATAATATCCTATCTAAACCTGGCACAATTTGAGGCCTTTTCCTCTTGTCCTGTTACTTGTTACCTGGGGGGAGAGACCAGCCTCCATCTGGCTACAAAGTCCTTCCAGGTGGTCGTAGGGAGAGATAAGGTGCCACCCGAGGCTCCTTTTCTCCAGACTTAACATCCTCAGGTGCTCCACATCAGACTTGTGCTCTAGTCCTTTTACCGACTTTGTTGCCTTTCTCTGGCATCTTTCTCTGCAGCAAGCACAGGACAGCAAGCCCCCTTTCAGTTGGTACCTTTCCTGCAGTACATTCAGATATGCCTTTTAAGCAGTCCTGCAGATATTCTTCAGTATTTCAATGCATGAAGAAAAAATGGTATAAACTTCATTTTTGTCAGCAGTATTAGCAGACCTAACCAAGAACTGAGATTTGCTGACTGTCTTTGAATCACATCTGAAGTAACAGAATTACGCAGGTTTCTGTGAAATCTAGTTATTGCTGCAAACTTAGTTACAATAAAAATTGAATAAAGAAGAAAGACCATCATGCTATTTACTAGCTGCAATTTTTAGTACTGCTTGATGAAGACTCTCTTTCCCATGGCTTAAGAAGTATTTTGGGTCATTTTTAGAACAAGGTTGTGTAACTGCTGATTGCACCTGAGTGACACTTTAAAGAATCGTGCGTATGAGCTGTATATAAACAGCCATAATATGGCATCTAATGACTGTGAGCAGTGAACTTTGAAAATAGATAATAGAGAGTCACTTATTAAAATTAATTGAAATTGCTCAAAAATCCTTATTCTGGATCATGTTGCAGCCTGCACTTCATAGCAGTGAAACATTGAAACAATGTCTCTCTGTCCTTCCCAATGCTGATGCTTGCCCTGCTTTTATAAGTATCCATCTGTTTAGCTTTCTGTGGTACTTCTTTCAGTCTTGAAGCCTGGATAGTGTTTCGTTTGTGGCTTGACTATCACTGGAAGTGGCATTTGCTCTCCTTTCTGCAGGAATCTGAAGGCTTTTATGATTGTTGGATCTTATGTCTCTTGTGGTTATACTGCTGGATTGGAGGGCGGTTCGACTGACTTATTCAGGAACACAGACCAACAGAATAAGGGCAATCCCTCAGTGGGTCTCCCCACTTTGTGACCCCTCAGTGGGTCTCCCCACTTTATGACCCCTCAGTGGGTCTCCTCACTTTATTTGTGTTACTGGTGGCCAGCACCCGTGAAGGACTCACATTGATAGCTTACGGAATAACGCTCTTCATTAACATAAAATTGTGACAGATTAAAGTTTGATGATTGTCAGTGATAGTATCTCACTGCAAAAACATATTCAAAGCAATGCACAGCCAAGCTCTAATCCTCAATGAAAGTATTCAGTGTCCACAGAGCTTGGTTCTTACCCAATAGGACTCCCTACGGGGGAGAAGACAGGTTCAGCCTGTCGACTGATCCCAGCAGTTACGATGAAGCCTTCCCAAACTTCTCCCCATTCCTAACTTACTTTTATACAATTTCTTTATGTTTAGGTTGAGCTTGAGTGACTCTAGTCACACACCTTCTCCTCTCTCCCTGGCTGACAGGTACTGTGCCGTTTCTCAGCTACAGAGCACCATTGAGTTCCCCTCCCTTCAAGGATTTCTACACAGCCTGGCCACGGCGTCTCCACTCTGCTCCATCCTCTGTTCCATCTCCCTTAGCAGGGGCTATGGTTGCAGATTGTAGGGAATCATCAGGGAATAGATTTCGAGAATGCCAACTGCATTCCATTCAGAGAGCAGCAGTTCCATTTTACCCTATAATTCCCATGCCACTGTAACTTCTGTTAGGATGTGAATATAACTTCCCAGTTTCCTCTAATTTTACCCCCAGCCATCTCTCTACAGTTACTCTCCCAATTCACTGCTAGTTCATGGTCTCTCAAGGACTCCTTCATATTTTAGATTGAGCAGGGTATTTTAAGGCATGGGTGAAGTGCTATTTGTTTAATTTAATCAGGTTTTGACAGTGCTTTGAGCTCTATTCTTTATTTCCTGCTTAATATTTCTGAGTATTTTAGAGTTAATCCTAGAAGTGAGGAATGCTTGAGACTCTCTACTGCCTAGTAACTGTTACTGTTTGCTCCTGTGTGGTATCCTTTGGGAACAAACATACACAATCAGTAATTTCAAATAACCTGAGTGTCTCTAGAGAGGGTCATGGCCAAGGGTTATGACCACAGTTGTGGAATCAGGAGGTATAACTAATTTCAGCTCTGACAAGACTCTTTGCTGTGGTTACATGCAAGTGAACTGATTGTCTTACGGTTTTTTTATATGAAGAGGGTACATTCTCATGAAGTATGTCAACATGAAGCAAATAGCTCCTACATATAAATATTGTCGTTAAATTATCCACAAGCAGCTTTCTTTCCAGGCAATGGACGACTATTGGTGTGCTGTACCATGTACAGCTGTCATTTGTCTCTCATTTCCTTCCAGTGGTCTTGAAGTTACTGAGGAAACGTCTGAGCCTTACAAACTCTCCCTTCTGCTCTGTCCTTTCAGAATATGAAGAATAGATGTTTAGCTGGGTGTTCTTGCATTTCATCTGGCACTAGACCAGATTTTACTTTTTTTACTTAGATTTGTCACTTTGAAAACATTTTAATGTGAGCTGTGTCTTCTGTTCTTTCTTAGAATGCTGTTCTGGAGGAAGAACAGAAGGCGCTTATCAGGCGCTTAGTAACACAAATAGAAGAAAAGGAGAGCAAACGAGATGAGAAGGAGGTTGTAACCAGGGATGATGTGGAAGAGTTACTGAAAGCAGTTTTTCAGTTTGTGAAGGACAAAGAACAACTTCTTCAAGGTATGTTGTGATTTGGGGAAGTGTGGTTTGCAGTTTACACACTTGGGATTGAGTACTTGTTGTTGTAGTTTTGCAAGTTAAATAGAGATTCAACTTCCTTGTTGCACAAAAAGCATAAAACTTTTCCTTCCCAAAAACTGGGCTCTCTCAATTTAGTATGAGATTGCGGAGGGCTTGTAAGTCAATCTGTCCCTTCCAAGTGATATATAGTATTGTGCAAGTGCAGAGGCTTCGTCTTTTTTGAAGCTCACGAAAGCCCTAAGCACTGGCTCCACTGAAGATTAAAAATAAAATTATTGATGGTAGGAAAAAGGACTAGTTTTGACTGTTGAAAATTCTGGCTGCCATCCCTGCGATTCATGTGGGAGACATGTGACCTTGGTTACAACATTTCGGTGAGAACTGTTGTCTCTTCTTGGAAGAAAAAGACCAAGCTGTTTTCAGCAATGATGACACTTGACACTACATGATGGCCCTTGACACTACGCGAGGCCATCAGGTTGTAACGTACTGTAGTGTGGAAGAATCCCCCTTCCTTCTTCATTCCCTGTGAAAGTGCCTTTCTTTAAGAATTTGACGTTGTAAGAATTATCAGTTCAAGAAATCAGTAATGAACTTGTCTTTTGACATTCTTATTTTAATAGATCTGCACTCCCAAATTGAAGAAACTAAGAAAATAATTGCAGAAAAGCAGCGTGAGAGAGATTATTGGTTGGAGTACAAAAATGTCGGAAGTAAAATACATGAGGAGAAGATTAGCAGTCTGGAAAAAGACATTGAAGAAGTCAAATGTGAACTTGAAAGAACTGAAGGTCAGTTTACAGCTGGTGTAACGCAAGTCTTACAGGGTCTTTGCATATTGCTTGCAGGAATTAAATTATAAAATTAACTTTAGGTCAAGTTCTAGCAACTTGTGTCAACTTTTCTAGTAATTTGCATTAACTTTTCTAAGTGCACCTAAGATGGGCTGCATGATCCTGAAAAATGTAAGGACTCTATTTCTTTCTCTCTCTCTCTGTAAAAGTTCCTTTATTAAAGAAATGGATAAAGTTTACAGAAATGATGACACTTAAAGAAACTGCTAAGCTTGTCCTTTGATGATTTTCTTGTAAAATACAGGCAACCTATATTTTAAAAATGTCACTCTGAAGGACAGCTGTTTTTGTAAAAATAAGTCTACATATATTTAGGTCACCTACACAGACAGCTCCCTTAGCAGTCATACTTGAAAATGTTGACTCTGCTGCTGTTACTTCTCATCGTCTACAAGCACTTCACATATTGAATGCTCTTTTGACAGGAAAGTAGTATGAGCTCATTCTTGGAACAGTCTTTTCTATGGAACACACTGGTCTACATGCAGGACTAGAGGGAGCTCTTTAGCCAGTGGTGTGGACCTTTCCTCCAAGTTACACAGTGTGAGGCCCTGCAAAATTGCCAGTACAGACACAGACACATACTGTGAAACTGGGAACTGTTTCAGCACTGTCACAACAGTGGAATTAATTTGAGAGCTTATATATTGTGGTGCTGAGTGCTTTACAAAGATTTCTTTATTACTGCATTATTTCAAAATAATTTAAATATTTTGCTGTTATGTAACCCATGCTTCCAACAGGAGAAGGATGTCCTGGTTTTCTTTCTTTATGTCCTTCTCAGTATGCGTGACCACAGCCAAGCAGCTGGTAGTAACAGGCAGTGACACTGCTCTAAGGGTCTCTGTATATTCTGTGCCAGCCATTACCAGGCATCAACTACTGTGCATAAGAGCCAGCCAGCTATCTTTTTGTCTCTCAAAACATATTTTACCACGATTAAGATCTGCCCTGTGATTTCTACATTTCCAGATAGCTTGTCAGATATCCATCTCTGTATTCAGGAGAGATTGGGTTTTTTTCATTATGCATCTCCTGTGTTCTTAATCGATTTAAAACTTTGCTGTATAGCTCCTGAAATATGAAATGGAAAAGAGAATGGGCTTTTATATAGAATGCCAGTAGGGACATGCAGTCTGACCTCCTCTATGCAGGTGACACTCACTGATAAGTTCCAGTTTAGTATCAACATGCCAATTATCTGTCTCTTATCAGGAAAAATTGATGTGAACTAATGATTTCTGTTTTCCGTGGTTTTTTGTTTTGAAGAATATTATAGAGAAGCTTTGAAGGTAGTGAGAGAAGAAAATCAGAAACTGTTTGACAGGCACATGAAGTTACTCAGTGAAGAGGCCCTTAAGGTATTCTTTCTGCTTTTCTAAAAGCTGCTAACTGCATTATAGTTGGGATACATGTACTCTGCAATATTAATTATTTTAACTCATATTAAGACTTCAAACTTTTCTATTAAATGTAAAATAAGCTGTAAATCTTGGTACACATGGAATTGATTATTGCTATACATGCATGTACCTTTTTTTCTTCTTTCCATCAGAATAACAATGGGTAGATGTGGGGACGTTTTACAAATGAGGCATGGGAAACTGAGGCACCATGCACTGACAAGGCTTGTTTGAGAACATGTTGCTTTTGCCATGGCCTTGATTTTGACATTTGCACAGACTTCAAAAAGCAGTAACATACAAAGAGATTTCATGAAAATGTATATCAATTTGAAAAAATAAGTTTTCACTGTACTTGTAAAGTGTAACATTTTTAAAATGCCACAAGAGTGCAGTGTCAGGAAAATGTAGGTTTATTGATACACTATTTTTTTTGTCATCTCTGTCAGCTCTGATTTGAAAACATGATTTACAAATAGCTCTAGTAACAACTTCTTACTTGCACAAAATCACTAGGCCCATCAGGTGTTTAAATTCCCTAACTTCCGTGCTGGAATTTCCAGTCATGTGAGAACATAATCCAAAGGACTGTGTTTATGGTGATCTACAGGGGCATCTTCCCTCCCAGTTCTTCCTTTCCCCTTTACTGACATCAGTAATTAAACTGTAGCCTTGTCTCATTAGCACAGACCTCTACATGTTTAGGTCACTTGTTGTAGATCAGTATTACCTCATCTGGGATTTTACTTGGGGTTCTTAATAGCAGAAGGTTTGATTTTCTGAAAGTAGTAAGATTTGAGCAGTATTGGGAACACAGAAGAATTTGTTAGGCAAAAAAGGGAAATGTCCTATTTTAATATGAGAAATAAAAAAATATTGGTAAATTGTTTGACATATAATCTGCTCTAGGCAGGATGATGGAGGAGAAACATCTGGCCTCGTGAACTAAATCCTCTTGTAATCCCTCAGGGGATGCTACAGTCTGTTGTGTGGATGTTTCTTAATTATTTCCTGCTAAAGAGCAGAAGGTTCTTCTTTATAGTATGCAGAACTGTCAAAGTTCTGTTCTCAGATGAGATGATGTTAAATTGTGTTTTCTCAGAATGCTGTGGGATACTTAGACGAGCACTGTCGCAGAGAGATTGAAGAGAATGAGTGGCTAAAAGAAGAGGTAAGAGGATCACTTGCCTACAGTTTATCATGGGAGTTCACGTTTGAAATACTGTGATCTACGGTCAGAACTGTTTCCAGTCATGGGCCTCGGGAGACTTCTGTTGGCAAAGGAGAGCAATTTTCCAGTAATTAATCTGTAATCCTGAGCAGCAAACAGTGCAATGTGATGAATAAAGGTAAGAGGTGAACATCTGCTTTCACAAATGGAGGACCCCCTTTCCTGCCCAAGTTGTTACATGAAGGACTACAGTGGTCCATACAGTTAAGGATTTTTATCTGTGGAGATTGGGATGCTATATAGTATAAAGGATCAACCACGTAAGTAGCTGAAGAGGGGAGGTTTGAATTTCATTAAAGTTCTAGTGCTGCTATATTGAAAGAAAATGGATATGGATGTTGGAAACGTGTTCTGAGAAATGGCTTGAGACAACATTAAATGGAAGGTAATAAAGAAACCAGGAAACCATGGAGACTCTACACTGAAGAGAGGAAAATCAAAATTATATATGGTTGTAATTAATTGCTTGATAGCTTTTATACTGCCCTTTAATGGCAATTTAGAGCTATATATTAGATAGCTCTAGTTTTCTTGAGAAGAAAAAATTTTTGTGAGCCAGATTTAGGAAACTAATTATTTCCATGGTGAGAGTTTGATTTTATTTATTCCAGTCAATATAGGTTCTTTGTTTCAATCAAATCTAAGCAAGAGATTGGTGGGTGAAATGCCTTTCCTCACTTTTACAGCCTCACAGTTGAGAATTGAGCAAAACTTTTTGGAAAGCTAATAAATGAACTTCTTACTTTTCCATGCCACATCAACAAACCTGGCAGAGGTTTCTCCATTTTACTTACTAGTTTAAGATACTTGCCAGTATGCAGGGACACAGCTTTCCTTCTTCCCCTTAATGAGCTCTGAGCATGCATCTTTAACTTTCCAGGGAGGATGTCCAAACCACAGCTTCTGAGGCAATAAGGGTAGGGAAAAGAAATGGGAAAGAATTAATATTTTATTCTGTATAAGCAAACAGGAGCTCAAATCTATACATCCCATCACTGAATGGGTATGAATTCTCTTCCTTTCTCCCTGTCTCACTGAACACTTACAAATTTGACACACATTAGCAGTGCCAACAAGAGAGCACTTTGGAGTACTCTTATGTCCTGACAGGCCCTCACCTCAGAGCTCAGGGATTTGGATTTCTTTCCTCTTAACTAGAAGTTTCCTATGTTATGAATTACTTTCCTATGTTGCTATTTTCCTATGTTATGAATTAGTGCTTTGAATTTTTGGGGAAAACAAAACTATTATCACTAACTTCTCCAGTCCTCTGAATTCACCCATTCATTTTCTCTGCTTTTCTTACATGGATGAAATATTATCTCTCAGACTAATGTTTATATGTAGCTGACAGACTCTTCCAGTATTTCCTTTGGGGAAGATAAACCAAAAATTTTAGTTTTGTCTCAGTTCAATTTTTTTTTTTTTTCAGTTTGGGCACTGAACTGAAAAATGACTTACCAAAATAGCCCTAGATTAGTTACTTCCAAATTTAAACAGATCTGGAGACTTCAGTCACATTTTTCCATGGTTACTGTGTCACACCAAGATGGTGCAAAGCTGCATCACCTCACTGTGCCAAGCCACATCCTGTTACTGGTTTATTTCCAGTCATTTTCACTTTTTAATCCTTGGGAGAAGTTGGAAATAGTTTTAACTGCAAATTTGGATGATTATAGCTGGGTTAATTTGGCTTTAATGAGAATGGATGCTTTCAGATCACTGGGTACCGCTCTTAAACTTGTGCATAGGGCTAAGCTTTCTGGGAAGGTATCTTTCCTACAGTACATTCCCCTCCCAGTGAAGGGGGTAAGAACTTGCTTGTACTTCAGCAAAAATGGGAGGAATTGTAGCAACTGAATAACTGGCATCCTTTGGTCAGTGTAACTCCACGGTGATATGGGGCAATTACCTGTTTGAAAGCAAGTAGTACCCGGGGCTTAGCCAATGTCACAGAACCACAGAACATCCTGAGTTGGAAGGGACCCACAAGGATCACTGAAACCGACTCCTGGTCCTGCAAAACCCGAATATGTGCCCGAGAGGGTTGTCCAAATGCTCCTTGAGCTCTGTCAGCTCAAGTGTCTGTGATCATATTCCTGGGGAGCCTGTTCCAGTGCCCAACCACCCTCTGAGGGAAGAAATGTTGTGGTAACTTGGACTGAAAACTTCACTAATTCTCGGTAAGAAGGTTTTGTGTATAAGAAAGAATTAGAAAAACAACGCTTGCTGAGCAAGACCCTGCATTTACCTCTACAAGGAAGCTTTTCTTCTCAAAGCTCTGGTGTGAAAGCAAAAAAGAAAAATCCAGAGCTCCTGTCCAGCAGACCTGTTTGACTACACAAGAAGGTTTTGCTGTCAGGGTTGCATAGCCCAAATGTGTGGCTGTGATTGACACACATGGGCTGTGACAGTAAAAGGGTTCTAATAAAGGTGTGAAAGAATCAGAGACCTTCCCTTTGTCTGAAAATGTGTCATTGTGTTTCCCCACCAGATGTGCAGTCTTGCTGATACAGCTGCATTCTTTCTAGGTATGTGCTGGTAAGATAGTTGCTATCAAAGCTTTCCAAAATTCTAAGACTTTCTTTTTATTTTTTTTTTTTAATTGTCAAAAGGTTAAGATCTACCGAAAGGCACATAGTGATTTGGAAGCTTCTGTCCAGCTCCTGGAAGAAGAAAATACCAGCTTAGTGGCAAAACTGATTGATACCAAACTTCAGCATCTGAGAGTACAAGGGTAAAATAATGCTTTTATGGACTCAAAAGTGATGAATTTTTTTAAAAAGATTTTGCTCCTGTCTGCCTCTAGAGCTATTTGGGCTCTCCCACATCAAAGCCAAAGTAGTTTCCTAGTTGAGAGAAGACAGGATTTGACTGAGTACATGTGGGAGTAGTATCTCTGAATTATGACAGTAACATGGGAACTTCCCAAGTACCAAATTTCAGAGAAGAAACTGGGTTCTTAATTAACCTATTAAGACCTAGCCCCACTCACTTTATATCACTGGGGCTTAGAAAGAGTTTCTTTGTGTTGCAATTAGATGGTCTCAGCCCCAGCTTTTCAGACTAAGTGCTGAATAATAGACTTTTCCTTTACTGTTGGCAAAATGTTTAAGGATGTGGAGATTAACTTGCAAATATAGGGGGCTTTGCAATCTTGAGTGAAACAAATGACCTGGCACTGAGTAAGGAAGAGACCTTGGGAAATGTCTGTCTGCAGAGGTGTCTGTAATATTAGCTTCTTTTGTACTGAAACGATTTACCCTTTTCCCTAGAGAAAGATTAATTTAGCTACAAAATGTCAGCTCTAATGGTATCAAAAGCACAATGCAACAATGTGAGAGATCCATCTTCATTTTCCAGTCCCAGCTCAGTGATTTTAGCCATATTGCATAAAAAGTTCCAAGTCTTAAGAAGTGACCATTTTTCTCTCCTTTCCAAACTTTGGATTTCTTTGAAGCGAGAGCTGCCAGCTGTGGTCTGAATCTTGGACTGACTGGAGACTATAACATTTGTTTTCTTTTAGTCTCATGGACATAGTTGAACTTAGGCACTAAGAATAAAAAAGAGCAGCTTATTAGCCACTAAGCTACCTGGCTGCCTCCGTCGCATTTTTAAACCATTGCGCTATTCTGCCTTTGTGGTTAAGCAGCAATGGCTTTCAGAAAGGGTGGCCTACCCCTCACCCCAAATCATTGCACAGGACAGTTTAGAGAGAAAATTCAGACCCCTAATATGGGTTTCACGTTATCTTTTTTACTCCATAGGCATTTGTTTCTTACAAAGGGAGCTGGCTTGCAAGAAGAACTTCCGAAGGATGAAATGAAAAGGGAAAATCAAGAATATGCAGGTAATGCAAATGCCAGCAGCTTATAGGGATTGATGAGTTATTGAACATTTACAGACTTTTTATTTCTGAAGCTTTTTATTAAACTACCTCTTTGACATGCTGAACACTTTATTTCCCACTTGATGGCAGCCACCACAGCAATGATAGATTGTAATTTGCATAAGGAGACAAAATCACAATCTACCTGTAAAACAGTTTTTAAATTTAAATTGGTTTTAGATTGTGAAATATAATTACTCATCTAGAGCTAACCTGGAATGCAATTTATGGGATTGGCCATCTTCTTGAAGATATGATTCATGTCTTAATCAGTTCTTTACTGATTCATATCATAACTTCATTATATCTTGTCCCTGAGAGGACACTCTTAAACTCTGTGTTGGCTTTCACTTTAAGTGTATATGCACTTTGCAGTAATTCAGCTGATACTCCAGAATTAAATTATAAATATATCCCTAGCAAGAGCAGATGAAGTTACATGGAGCTCCGCCTGAACTGAAAATCTTGGTAAGCAGTACTGAATTTTGGGCTGAATCTCCATCCCTTCTGGTAGGTGTGCCCAGGAAAATGATATATCATTAGGCAAGAAGGAGCATGAGCCTGTGCTTATCTGTTTTACGACAGTCTCTGTGGATTCCTTAGTATCTAAGTTTTATTTTACATCTTTGTGTGAGTAGAAGAAAGAGGATGGAAAAGAGTACAAAATTAAAGAGATATGTTAGAAAAATGCAAGTCATACAGTTACGGATACAGGAAGAAGTTTGTTGAGGTTCTGATCAGTCCCAGCCATAGGTGGGCCTTTTGAAACCATCAGGCAGCAGCAAACATGTTGACTAAGACTTCTGTGTTAAATATATGTTGGCTTTGAAAACCTTTGCTAGACGTTTGCAATAGTTACCTGGAGGAGAAGGCTTTGTTCCAATAAGCTGGGTCACTGTCCCAGGCAGGCCTGTAACTTGGCAGTCCATGTCCAGAATCCTCTGTCATCCTGAGAATTAGTCAACTACAGATGTGACCTCTTTAGGGGAGTAATAAGTAGACTAACTGTGATTCAGGAACTTGTATTTATGTATCTATAGATAGGCATACATGGATATAGAAGAAGTTCATACTTTTTCTTGCTGCCTTTCTTATTCTTTTTAACTATTCAGGGCTCTGCAGGATTTAAGTTGAACTGATAAAAGATCATTTTTTAACCCTGCCCCCTCCCACAGACCCATTAGTTCTGACTTCCAATCAATTTCAGTCCCCGGGTCTTGATCAGAAATTACGAACAAAAACCACATAAAAAACCCTAAGGAGAATGAACATTTGGCTTGAATTGCCAATTAAAAATACTACCAAGTTGTTCTTTGCATCACATAGACTAAGCCATATTAAAGATTGCAGGCAATGCTCATACCAAGTACTGGTTCTGACTTCCATAAGGCTTAACAATTACATACAGTAAATTTTTCTTCTCTTTAAAAAGCGAAGACAGATGGAAAGAGCCTCAGAAGTGCCTTTCCAAAGATTCAGTCTAAAACAGATCATGAGAAGCCTCAAGACAGTGATGAAGAGCTGTGGAAAAAATTCTTCGCTCCAGCTCTGGACAGCTTGTTGTGTGAGGATGAAGAAGATTTCCAGGTATGAGTTAAAGTTATCAGGTCTTTCACTGACACAAACATCTTTCAGTGTGGAGCATGAGCTACTGTCGGGACTATTCTATTTCCAATGGTGTTACAGCATCCAATGTCCTTTACCTGGTGTGCAATTCAGGTGCTTGATCGTAGTCCTCTGGTGCTGTTTGGGACAGTCAGGTCACTCCATGTCCTTCAGATGCTGGGCCAAAAGAGCACAGGTTCTGTGTCCTACGGGCCAGCCTCACATGGATGTTTTGGATGCCTTCGGGCATCTCTGATACCATGAGGTACATGTTTTGGCAATTGAATGGTGTCCTAGGAATCATCCCATGGAGTGTCAGGATGAAATTCCCCCTAGAAAGTATTCTAAATGTCACCTAATGAGAGATTCATTTGCTTGGATACTGGTCCTTTAGAATCTGTGTTGCACAGTAGCATTAAAGAATCAACATTCCTTCAGCAGAAAGCCGGGATGAAGGTGTTCCTGGGTGCAAACTACGTGGGTTGAGAAAACAGTGCACATTGGCCTTTCCTGTAGCTGATTCACTCTAACCCAGCAGAAAAGCTTCCCTTTCTTTCTCCCCCTGAATTAGTTTTCTGTTGGGTTAGTCAACCAAGTTGACTCAGAGGTCTGGAGAAAACCAGAGCCAGTGCAGGTGTGGCAGAAGCACATGGCTGGGCTTGGACTTCTCTCTTTTTGGCAGGAGCAAGCTGTTGGGTTAGTTTAGTTCTTCTCACAGAACTGAATTTGAGATTAGAATTTGGATTATAGAGAAGGTGATATTGGTGAAAACACATGGGAGAAGAGGGCAGCAGGGCTGTAGCCTCCTAAGATGAGCTGGCTTGCAAAAGTAGCCCATTGTTACTGACATTATCAAACAGAACCCCAGGGCAGCATCTCTACAGTTGCTTTAAAAAGAACAGTTGCTGGGGTTTTTTTGAAAAATAGTTGCTTTCCTATGAAATTGCAAAGGAAACATATTCTTTCTTCTTAAGGCATACTCCAAACTGGGACCTCTGAAGAGAAGGCTGTATGTGGTTGGAGAAGCTGTGCCAACTGGTAAGGAACCAGAAGAAATGCCAAGCAGGAGCCAGAGAGAAGAGGACACTGTTAGTAAATCAGATGGGCATATCACAGCTGAGATGATCAAGGCCTTATTTAAGCAAAATGTTGATGAAAACTAGACAAGCTGTGCTGTTGACAAAGAAATGTAACATTCTCACTTCATTAAATATTTGCTCTCTTCTGTGTGGCATGGGGCTTTGAGGAAATATTTTAGAGTGCCTGAATCATGATTGTAAGTTTCATGAGAGGTATGTCTGTGCAGAGGCTAATTTGAAGGTTCCTTTCCTTACCACTGAGAGAGGTCTTGTGCACTTTTTGGGGTATTCAGTCCATGTAGCAGCACATATATCTACTAAAAGATCTAAGCTAATATTTAGTTTGTGTAGTCTCCACTTGCAGATGTGGAATTCCCTCTTGATCAGTGGCTGATCAGCTTATGCAGGCTGCCATAAAACATAGAACTGCTACAAAATTCTTAATATTCTGCTAAAGCAGAATTAGTTCACGCAAGCATAATTCAACTATTGCTATAAATTGAGTGTTTGAATGCTTTTTTATCTGTCTCCATAAGACCCCTACTTAAATGCATTGAAATAAACAAAAACTAATTTAAAACCAATTTCAAACAGGCATAAAAATCTCTAAGGTCTTAAATATTTTGTTTGTTTAGAATTGGCCAAGTCTATTGTGTAAGCCCACATCCTTGGTTTGTGGCTGGTCTCTGTGAACATGTATCTTAGTGCATTGATGAAGTGGGGGGGGTTTCCCTCTGGTTCCCTCTCAGCTGCTCACAACAGTTCCTTCCGACATGTAGGCTCTGACCTGTGCATTTCCTCACTAGAAAATTGTGACAGTATTGAATAATCTGATTTAAACCTTTGACAGGTTAATCAGCTGTTTGGAATAAAGCTTTTTAAAAAACTTACATTTTAAACAACCTGTATCTCTGTGCAGTATCTCAGTGTATCTGTACTTCAGTGCAAACACTTTTGGTTTTCCAAGCACTCTCAGCTGTTCCTGCCCAGCAGGTATCTCCTTGGGCTGCAGGTGAGTCCCACTGTTCTCCGGGCTCCACTGACCAAGCTCCTCCGAGGCTGGGATCACAAGCAGACAGGTAAAGGTGGCAGACTCCACCTCACACCGACTCTCACTTCTCTGCCACGTGGTGAACAGTAAATTGAGTTTGGGCATGCCCCTGCTGTAACGCAGTGGAGTTACTGTGAAGGCTGAGGTGATTCCTATCCCTCGAGTGTCCAGGGAATGGGGATCTGCACTTGGGCGGCTCCTGCTGTGTCTGTGGCCCAACAGAAGCCTCCCCTCGGCTCCCCTGCCTTGCTTTCAGTGCAGCGCAAGCCCCATGAAATGGCTGACTTGAAAGAGAGATTAGTTCTGCTCAGTGATTAGTTTAGCTTCTCCTTTAGATGCAGAATTAGAATGTGGCTTATGCTGAATGGCTTTTCTGTTAAAGAAAGGCCTCTCCTTCTTCCCACCACTCCCCAAAGGGGATTTACATTTTCTAGTGGTGTAAATGTAGGGCCCATCTCTAGGCTTCTCTTGGCTTATGCCCATAATGTGTAACACCATGTGCAGGACATATGGCAGGGCAACATCAGCCTGCACCTTGGAAAAAAGAACCCTTGCCTCCTCCAGTCAGTTTAGCCTATTCCCATAACTGCCTGTGTGGGCAAGAGGGAGTTAAAAAGAAATCCCAAACATGCTAATTAGGGTACAAGCCACAGGCAGCCTGCACAAGCCAGAAGCAACAGCCTGCAGCAAAACATATTTAGTGAAGTGTCCCAAATCCCCTTGATTTCTACAGGATTAGCATTAAGGCCACTGCGAGGCTTTCATATGGAGAAAGCTGGGTCTTCAGCCCAAGGCATCTGGATTTGATAAATTTGTTACTGGCAAAATCTCTCAGAAATGAGCAGCGCGTTGTAAAAGAGGGGGCTGATCAGTCCACTTTCTGGCAGCACAGCCAGTGCTTCCAAGCCCCACTTGGAGTTCACTGCTCCAGCTGGGACCAAACTTAGGAGTCACCCTTGCATTCCCAGTATTATGAAATACCTTTTCTTTACTGTGTTACTGTTGCACAAGACAACTCTAGGATACAAGCAAGGGTGCAGGTGTCTCCACAACTATAATCCAAGCTAAGCTTCAGTTGAGCTGGAGTTATGTATTTAACTAGAGCACAGCTCAAAGAAACTTGCTGTTTCAACAGGAAGAAAAAACCCAACAAGAATTCCTTGGAATTCAAAATTAAAGAAATACAAGCATCACTCAAGTTGCATGGAAACAAAAACTCTTTTAATAGAACTGAGGTCCATGAGCTGGAAGCGAGAAACATGAATCCATGGAAGGCCTAAAAAGCACAATGGGGAGGGATGTGCTGAGAGCCTGTATCCACTCCAGTGATGAAAGGAGCTGCTTACCTCAGCACGCTGCTGGCTTGCACCCTCTCTGAGCAACTGGACTGTATTGCTTTATAGTCTGGGTGTGCTGGTATGATCTCCCCCAGCCTGAGCTTCAGGGAATGTGGGTGACTTCAGTTTTGGTCTGGTTTTTGCGAGGTTTGCAGCCTCTGCTGCAGCGAGGTTATATAACAAGGCAATCTTTCCACAGGTTCAGACCTGCACGTTTTGGGAAATGAGGGTAAGAGACTCGTTCTGCAGCATTTGTTCTTGTTTGGCTGCTTTCTGAGAGAGAAGTTATTAAACACTCTGCTTCTGTGGGCTAAAAGGAGTTTGCCAGAATAAGGTCAAGGCAGAAGCTAATGGACTGAGAAGTTACACTATAGTGACAAGCAGAGAACAGAGAATCTAATGGTGTTAGCATCTTTAGCCACTGATGTTTTGCAGCTGGGTGTTCCTCTGAAAAAGGCTTTTCCTTGGATTTTGAGTCAACTGTGAAAGTAAGGATGTTTTTTGCAATACATTTCAGAGCTCATGTTCTGCAGTCTCCCACAAACACCGTATTGTTTTAGGACATCACATGGTAACAAGATGCCAACAACTGTTCCCATATGTGGACAACTGAACACTGAGCCGTGCCGAAAACTGGGATTTAACATGGTGCTGGATCTTTCCTCACTTTTAGTGATTAAACTGAAACAAGAAGCTAAAATTGTATCAAATACTGCTTTTCTAAAAAAATCCCAGAACTTGGGCAATTGCTGTAGCTGGCACAGGGAAGTTCAGCAGCTACCACCAAGAACAAAGCAGAGATCCACACTATGAAAATAAACCCAAGACCCCAGTGCCCCTGTGTACTGCAGCTGCCGGATATCCAAAGCACTATGCTTACATCCAACACAATCTCTGTACCTTTATCACCTTACACAGAAATTTAAGGAAGCTGGCTCTTTGTTCCAAGGCTTTTTGATCTTTGCTTCAGGAAATTTCATCATCAGAGAAGCAAGAAAAGAAAAATGTGCTTTACTCTCTCCTAGACTGATCTGTTATCTTGGGGAGGCCATCTCCCATAGTATTACTCAACCTTCAGGTACAAAAAGGTGCTGAGTGGCTGGCAGCAATGTTACACCTTCAGGGAACCTGCCCAGGGTTCTCTCCTTCTCACTCAATCTCTTGATCCAGCCAGGATGCAGCTGAACAATCAGCCAAGTCCCTCTGCTCTCCAGTTTGAACTTGGAAAACAGCAGCAGCTCACAGATTTTTCTTGTTGGGCAAACTCAGTGGAAGATGTCAAGCCTGTTTCTGCTCTCTCCACTGCGGTGTGAGAGCTCCAAAGGTCAAGTCAAGAGATTTACAACAGGCCAAGGAGAAAGCTCTTCTTCAGTTTACATATGCTCCCATTAGCACTGCTCTTTTCTCTGTATTCAGCAGATTTTTTCACTGCCCCTCACATTATCTTGTCAATCTTCTGCTCCCATCAGCATTTACTATCATTCCCAGTGTTTTTAGCACTTAATTCTCATTTCTCTGCCTCAATCTTTATCTCAATTATGTCATGGCCTTTAAGTTGCAATTCATTTATGTTGCTACAAAAGTTGTGTCAGGCTCTGGAAACGGGCACTTTTTGTCTAATGAAAGATGCAGGGTTTCACCCTGTCCCTTTTTCTTGCTGAAGGGCTGTTTGGCAGCTGGGAACGTCTGTGACTTATTCTGGCAGCTGGCTGAATGGAACCTCTGATGTCACAAAGGCACGCAAAGACAGCCTTTAAACATGTCCTGAGGTACAGCTCAGTTTAGTTTGTTGTGACTTTGAAACAAAGAAGAGAAGCAGCAGAGGAATTTAGATCTGTCCTCAGATGAAGACTCTACATTTGGGCTGTTAGAAAACTCAGTTAGGAGCTGTTCAAGTTCTCGTTCTGGCAAGAGTAGTTCTCTCAAGAGGTAAGTCTAGTTGTTTTCATCATATAAGTCCCTGATTTAAAAAAAAAAATTAAAATATTGTGGTTATTCTGACACACCAGTTCCCTACACAAAGCTTTAAGAGGAACCACATCCCTCTAACAAAGCACTCCATCCTCCCCTGCTTGCTAAGGGCAGGCAGCTTCCCTACAGAGTTTGCTCCTGTAGATTAAACAGGCTCTCAACTCAATTCTGAAGAGAACCAGGTTTTCACAACCCCGTATTATTGAAAAGTGCCAATAATTAAAAAACAAAGTATGTCTGTGCACTGTGCTTTTTAAATTAAGCTAAACTGAGTGTTATTTCAGTGATACTGGAAGCAAACATACTTACTGGGAACAAAGCAAATGAGAAAATACTACTCAGGAAAATTCACAAGCCAGTTTGTCTCCAAAGAGTAAACCAAAAAGCAAGGTTTTTTAGCAAGGCCTTCAGCAAGAAAGCCTAATCTGCACAGCAGCTGTTTCAAGGAACACAGAGCAACAAGGAGCGAGCAGTGAGGAGTAACAGGAGTTCATCATCCCTGCAGAAGACGTGGGTTCAGGTGTTTGCAATTCTTTGTCGCTTTCATGATTTGCACCCTCAAGTCCACAGCCCCACAAAGGGTCCAAGGGATCAAAGAGATCTAGGAACAGATCCATCCTCACCCAAAAGCCTCAAATTAGACTCTGAGAGAGCACCACAGACCTAAAAAGAAGGTTGGCATCTGTTTTACTATAACCCAGCACATCAGGCTGTGGAGGAGGAGGACAAAGGTCTACCTTCTTCCTTCACACAAGGTCTGGGCAGTGTTTCAGAACAATCTGTACCCTGGTAGTTACTGATGTAGCTAACATCTCACACATGTGCCCTTTTTTCCAGCTGACCCCCAATTCAGACAATTCACCTTTTTTATATTCTGACTACAAGCAAAACTGAGTTGCTCTCTGAGGGCACAGTCCCACACTGAAAGCCTCAGTGGTAGGAAGGCAAAATTTCAGTAAACTGGGTATGAAACTCCCCAGATCTGGGCTTGTGCATTACATACACTGTAATAGGTTCAGGGGTTTTTTATTCATGCTTTTAGAAAGAAATTTTAAATCTACCAACCTGTACTGCTCAGTTTATGATATCCTGGCCTCCAGGACAAGCCTCAGGCTGTTGTGAGGAGGAAAGCTCCACTTCTATCAGCTCTCCCTGTGTCTACTTGCAGAAGATGGTCTCAGCAAACTGTTCACAGCTTTTCCAGCACTGGAAAAGTGCTTCCATCCTTCTGCTGGAAGATTAGGGAAGATAATAACTTTTGGGGACATATTTATGCTTCTTGCTCAGTTATAAACAGTACAAGTTTATTGCCATGAATATTTTGAAAAACTAGAAGATGGTGAAATATCACATTAGGTCAGGAAGAAGGAGACATCTTGTTACTGGAATGCTGAGGCTGTCTGTGACGACAGCCCGGGGAAGAGGCTGCATGGATCACGTCAGCCACAGGTTCAGAGTGCTGCACTTCCTGCAATACAATATGCATGTATGAAATACATTTGGTATTTTATTAAGTAAACAAAGCAATTATCAGTGCACATTTTAAGCAGCAAAAAGAAAAGAAGCACCTCAGACTTTCATACCGTAACAAAAGTTCCGTGGAAGCTGCATTTTATTTGAAAATCCACCCATTTTTGCTAACATACATTTTAATATTTTAAACAAAAATAGAATCTGCAGAGACAATGCAGCAAGTATGCTTAATTCATGTACAGAATTGCTTTCATATCATTGACTATCCTTCTGAAGGCCCCACTCCACCCAAAAGTTATGATGTATTTACACAAAGCACCGATCAACAGCGCTACTTTAATTCCTCGTGAACTAAATACCCACTAGACATATGTAAGGAAGCTACTTCCCCTTTTTTACTTTTAAAAGGTACATGATCATAAACATGGCACAAGCCAAATGAAAAGGCTTTCCCCCCCAACACACAACACCTTCATTTATTTTTTTTACAGAAAAGAAGGAAGGTCTTAAAGTGAAAGCAATTCCTCACATTCATCTTGGAAAGGCCTTATAATGTCAAATGTAAAAATAATGACATGCCAAGCACAAAGCAATAAAGTTCCTTCCCAATGCACTAATGCTGAATTAAAAATGTAGTGCTTCTTCTAGTCAGTTAACTGTTCCCTTGCAAAATCCTAGGCACAGAATTGACTATAAGGATTAATGCGTTTTACAGCTCTTCCCTAATTCCCATATATACTGAGAATTCATTAGATTCAGACCTTTAAAATATTTAGTGCTCTGTATGTCAGCTGAAAAGCATTCTGAATCAGATTCATTCTTTGTGGATAAAAATCAGACATACTGTATACATCCATACTCATTTTCATAAGGAGGTTTTTTTTGATACAATATTAATGTTAAATTGATAATCATAAATAAATACAAACAATAATACATAAGGAATGTCTACTGCAAACTGAATATATAATTTTTAAAAAAAGTTAATTTCCATTACTGCTGTGCCTACATTTGTGAGGACTGAAGAAAAGGTGACTGCAGAATTAAGAGTTAGGATTTGACCCTCCCCTGCCCAGAGTCTTGTTTTGAGTTACGGTAAAGGACAAATCTCCAATCCAGGCAGCATTTCCAAACACCAATATCAATTTCCAGAATAAAGGCTTCTCTTCGTATGTTACCAATTAAGGATATTATTAGAAGCTGAGAGTATTGACGTGTTAGTCACCAGGACAGAAATAGATCTTAGTCTTAATTCATGGCAATTCTTGGCTTTGTGTTGTGTACTGATGTCTTCTTATGGAGGTGTCTCAGCTTCCTTCATTGGTCTTCATCATTTCACTGCATCACTTAATGGAAGAGGAGAGTTTGAGAGACTGAAGTTCATTTTTTTCCTGGAAGTGGGAGTTTACTGCTGAGCACATCTTTTTGGAAACGTTCCTTTCTCTTCCATCTAACACAGTTACATAAACTGAATCTGGAAAGATGAAAAACCCTTGGGTTAACATCCAACAGAAGTAGGACTTCACTATAAACCTGTTTTCTTCAAACATTTCCATTCTTCTGATGCCCAAGCTACCCCATGATCTGAAGTTCTGAACAGAAATAAAATGTTTTAAAAAATCAGGGCCAGGAAACAACCAAAAGCCATCATTCCAACGACACCGGCCTTTGGAACATCTCTGCATTAAAAACAAAACCCACCTGGTTATCCATGCAATATCCAGCGGCAGCATAACACAGACCAACACCATTATGAAGAGAACTGAGAGTCATTTTTCATCTTGAACCAAAGGAAATGCACAAAGAAAAGCAGCTGCTGTGTGCAATAAGCCTACTCTCTCTTTATACTATGATTTCCTGAATTTCTTTTTCATGTTTTCATTCATTTTACTATTTAATTCCCACCTGCCCCTGAGTGGTAAAAAACAACACAACTCCTCCAGTGCACCCCTGTATCAAAATGGATCCCTGGCACATGTGAAACGAGCACCTCCTCCTGCATGAAGGGAACTCTCTGCTCAAGCCACAGGGAAGCGCACGAGCACTCTGCCAGCAGCACTCAGGGCTCTGCTGCTAATGCGGAACTCTGAACATTGTCCTGATGAGATGGCAAATACCAGGTAGCACCAGTTCCTTCTCCCTAGCTGCAGCACGTACCATATGAGCTGGTTCCATTTCCAATGGACTGAAGCAAAAACACTCAATCAGCCTTTAAACCGCTGAAGTTAAATACACAGAGTTTCCAAGTCACTTCCACAGTGCTTCCAACTCAACAAGATTTGGTTTTATTTCCTTCAGAAACAGTTCTAGCCATGTTAATAAAACCTGAATTAGAACTTTCTTTTTGTTTCATATCACAACCACCAGCATCTCCCCAGAATAATGGACAATACCTAAGTTGTTCTACAAGAAATCCTGGAGAGAGAGCTCTGCAAAGGGATCCTTTCCTGAGGCTCTGTGAGGACTCTGACTGGAAGGGCTGGATGCTGCAGACAGCTAGTAAGAAAGACGACAGAGAAAGGGAAAGAAAAAGAAAACAAGGTCTCAGAATGACAGAATATGAAAGCTGAACGTGTAATGAAAGGACAAGGGGAGGTTAAGAGGCAAACTTGGCAGAAATCAACTATTAAAACAAGGTGTTTGGTCATATGGAAAACAAAGCCTCTTCAATGGTTGGTGTAATGCAGAAACAAGCTGGACATGACCCTCCAGAAAGGAAACGTCAGTAGCATTTGCCAAACAAGCAGATAACCTCACACTTTCACAGCAGTTTTCTTCAAAAGCCTGACTCCTGTGAAACAGATTAGTCCTCTCCCTGCTTTACTGGGAAAACTACAGACTGGCAGGGAGAGATGATACTGGGGTCTGGCCAGAGCATGGCAGTTTTCCAGATGGTTTCTCCAGAAGGAATAGCTCTCAGCATCTTTTCTTGTCATAATAGGATGCATATAAAAAGAGGCTGGACAGCAGAGAATAGGTAATTCTCAATTTGGGACCTAGAAGGAGAACACGGGATATATTCTGTGAGTAGGAGGAGAAAAAAAAAAAAAAGGAAAAAGATGAGAGTTTCAACTGCTAGTGCAGCTGTTTTAGGTGAGAACTGAAGACTGTGACTGATAGTCTGTACACTCATAAAAATTGCACCTTACAGTCATGTACCTAAAGCACCACACCACATATAAAGCACATAACTTAGAGGTGGGTAATGTTGGCATTCCAACTGCTGCTGCTGGGAAGGACCAATAATTTGCAGGCTGTACTTGCAGGAGTATCTGCTGTTTGTTGATTTATTTTTCCTTCTGTGTACTTCTCCCATTATAAATAAATGATGGTTTATTAAATCCTATTTGCCCTCCCCTCAGGGTAGAACATGCATGTTTTTGCAGTTACAAATCAAAGTCAGCATCCTCCAATTCGGGTTCCTCACTGGAACAGTTTGTTCAGAACCAAGCCACTTGCACTCCATGCCCATGGCAAAAAACACTGCATGAAGACCTTTTCCTTTGGAAATGCCAGGCACCTGCCAACCTATGCATGGCAGGTTTCCTGCAGACAGGGAATCTGCTTATGGGAGTTGCTTGCAGAAGTGCTCAGAGTGTAAATATTGCCATTGCACATTTAAATTTTTCACATGACTATCTATCTCAAACCATACGAACAGAAGGACTTCCTTCAGGATAAGTACATGCTTGATCTGCATTGGAATCTTCATCTCCTCCCGAAACCCCACTCCCAATGGAGCACTCAGATCCAGTCACCATAAATAGATTATGGAAAAGTCATGAGACAGAATGGGAAATGCTTGAGAAGCAGTTTCAGGATGTCAGAATTTTCCCTCTTAAAACTGGTTCTTCCCTTTGGAAAGCCATAGCCCAGCACACCCCACCACTCTCCAGGATTTGAGGCAGACTAGTGATATGGTCCAATAGAGTCCTAACTTCAGCAAGGCATGCCTGCTGCCACTTGATTTCAGGAGACATTCTTCCTCTTCATGGTCAAATGCCTTGAAGTCACATAAAAGTCCTATCAAACTGAGCTGGCAAATCTCCAACTCACATCAAGTCCAAAGTAATGTCCCAGTTTGAAAGCAGTGTGGAAGACTGGTAGGTTAGAGTCACTCGTGCAACATCAGCACGTAACCAGACACAGGGGAAATTTCAGGGAGCCTGTTCAGGTCAAAATCTGAGAAAAAAACCTGACAATGCTATCACCTATGCCACAGTTAAATTCTGACAAGACACAGCATCTTGCAGTAAATACACATTTTAACAAGATTTCTCTAATTATTAAAAAGGACACATAAAAAAAATACACGGAAAGTATAGTCAGACAGTTTCCTACATTGCACCTCTCCAGATGACTGTTTATAAATAGATCTGAAAACCAGGACTGACCTTAGCAGTTTCTAAGGAGAAGCATTTAAAACAACAGCACTGCCCATCAGTTTCTCTAGTGCTGATCTAACTGGAGCTGTGGATTTGGTGCCCCTACTGCCCAGAGCTTGTGTGATGTGAAGTGCACCAAATTGCGCTGCTCAGCCAGCTTAGTCTCATCTCCAACATCAGCCTCACTTCTCACTGCCTCCAACAAAGGCAAAGCTCCCTGGAGTCACAGTAAAACCTAAGAACCTGTCCTTAAGCGAGCATTGGGCTGATTCCCGTCATTAGCTACATTCTGGTTTCCCATGAAACAAGTCTGTCAAGCTGTTTTAGCATGTATTTTGGGGGTAATGTGACAAAGCAAGCATCTGTAAGGTCTACTTTCTGGCTTAAGTCTGTCCTGAACTTCATACCCACCCTGTTCTTAAGAGTTTCAAACACCCCTCAAAAAAACCCTGCCTACACCCAGCCAAAAAACAACAACAAAACACACCCACCCACCAAACCAACTTACTCATTTGCACATTTACCTATTCTCCATCACCCAGGTGATCACTCCTGTTACTTGCCCTGTACAATTGTCTGTGTTCACGACTGCCGTGTTACAACAGATGTTAGCAGTAGGCTGAGTGATTTCTTTATTCTATTTTAAATATTAAATTTTGCACTACCCATCTGCTTCCCCCTCCTAAGTCTGTGTTCTTCTGGGGACAATCACACCAGAACATGTGACATGTGAAGGCACACGGATTTGTCACGATTGTGCCATTTTATATCGGCCAACACAACACCATTGCTGGTTTAACAGTCCAGCCCTGCTGCTGCACATTGCAACACCCAGGCCTTGTGATGGGCAGCTGCATTCCAGCCCCTGTACATCAGTCAGATCTGGCCTGTCTGGAACATTCTGCATTTGCTGTACTGCATCACATCTGCCATCCCTCTGCTTGAACCACTGATTCAGCCTGCCCCCTCCTCAGACACACACGCACACACTTCCCCCTCACCAGCTACAGTGTAATCAAACAACTCCAACCATTCTCACTGTTCTGGGTAGCACCATGTAACAGTTTGCAGTGAGTAATGCCCACTGTTTTATCACGATGAACACTTATTTTCTTTCTCAGGCGGGAAATACTGACCCTAATGCTGGATAAATATTTTCAAAGAAAAAGTACACACCTTTCAAAACTGCACTCAGATTTTCAAAGAAGCGACTGTTCTAGTTTCATTTCCAATTATTTTAAATTATTTTGCCCTTAAAAACCAAACTACCCTTGCTTTTAACTGCAACAATTAGGAAAAAAGTTGCAAGCAGGTAAACAGAACACTTGGAAGAGAAGCAAAACAGGTTTATCTAGAGATAGAAAAAATGTATTTATTAAGACTAGTCCTTGAGAGTATCTAGTTAGGAACAACAGTTTAATTTATACAGGAACTGGACAACATTAAGATGCCTATTTTCCCAGTCTGTTCTCATCTCACTACAACTTGGCAATAAAATTTTTGGCAACAACTTCTTATCTGTCATAATGCTTTTAAGTACCTTCAGCTTTCTTTACTGTAGACAACACCCAAGATCTATTGGGAGACTGGAGATGATATAACCTGGTGCTTTAAAAGTAAATATGAAAAAGAGTTTAGTTTTGGCAGTGATGATGCCATGGACAAAACCAGTATTAGAATAATGGTGTTTACAGTGACCCGTGTGGGCAGTTTGAGTTGTGCACCTTTCAGATAACCATTATTTATTCTTTACTATTTGTTTACTTACCCCAAGAACACACGTTTCTATTTCTTTTACTTTCCTTTTTCTATTTCTGGCACAACAAGAGCATTAACTAAACTTAAAACTGCAAAATACACTCTCAGAAAAGCCTCAAGACTCAGCACACAGTAATTTCAGTGTGATAAAAGTGTAATTCCCCTCTGTGGCTATACATTAATAAACTCTGCTGTGTATGGGGAAGCTCTCGCATGCAGCCCACGTTTCATTTAAGATGCTTTACTGATGTCAGGCTTCTGAAAACTCAACACCTTCCAGCAACACAGACTGTGTGTCTCAGGGAAAACCCTTCTTGGTCACAGCAAATGCTGACTCAAAGGGTGTGTTTTCAATGGAATTAATTCTCACAGGAGCCAAGTATTGTCAGGTAAGAGAATAAATATAGCTCCACACACCTCACTTGTGACTAATTCCTCTTTCTCCTGTTCTGACAGCCAGCTGGGATTCAACCTAGGCCACACCCTGCAATGTCAAATGAAGCAGAAGGGCTCACTGAGCTATTCAGACCCATCTACCTGTTCGTAACTGAATCAGGCAGGTAGGCAGGTTTTTTTTTAATGATTGTTTCAATTTTTTTTTTAATGTAGGAAAAATTCCTATCCTTGGGGATCCTTTTACTTGGTCAATATTTAAAACTGTCATAAACACTATCTGTCCTCTTGAAATGGTGTAAAACCCATGTGAAAAATACTGAATCATTTAAGTGACAGTGAAGGTACAAAGCAGCTCTCGGAAGTCCAAGAAAAAGTCAGTTGAGAACTGCACTTCCAGCTGAAGAAATCTAACAGCATCCCTTTCAGATAAAGCATTAAAAAAAAATATTAAAAAAAAATCTATCCACCAGGCTGTATTTTAAAGAAGACAATGGACGCACTGCCCACTGGCAGCACACAGCAGAACCTTTCTTGTTAAAGGATCAGACTGAGGCACTGAAAAATGCTTGAGGCTCTTTTTAGTTTCAGCTTACTGCTGAATTCTCTTCCTTCCACAGTCTAGTCCCAAAGCCTGCACTTACACCAACCTATAGCTAGGTGAAGCTATACATGAATGCTTTTAAACAGACATCTATAGAGACAGAGCTCTTTTTAGTAAGATCAAAATACAGGCACAATATATTTAATTTTTCAAATAGAAGTCGGAGGTACAAAGTGAACTCTGAAAAAGAAACATCTGATGGGTAAGTAAAACCACACTATTAATCCTGGAGCTTCAGTCTGCCTGCTAAACTTGGCTCTGCCTCTAATTGCAGTTCACAAACACAAAGTCTTAATGATCTCAGAATTTTCCAAAAATAGTATGAATGTGTTCAAGGTTATCCATCCCCTCTTCCTCCTACTTTTTAAAAATGTTTTTCCTACTGTGAAAAAAGCCCCTCTCTTCAGATACCTACTGGGTTATAAAAGTGAGTTCAGATAGAAATGTCCCAGTGACTGATATTTGTAAAACAAACCAGTAACAGGTATGTCTTTAACGCCAGTATTGATGCAGTCAATTCAGAGTGGCCCTTCAGCACACTCATTCCAGCGGGTTAGGTAATGAATCTGGACACAGCACATCCCCAGAAGCAGGTAACCAGGGGATTTTAAGGAACACTCCATTTAAGGTAGCACTTAACAGGGAAAGGTCAGGTAGATTGGTATTGCTATTGCATATCTTCACTGTGCTGCAAATGCAGTCTCCTGCAAAACCATGGTGGAATACAAAAGCCACCGGAGACCACTACGGTTAAAACTAGATGGATGTGCCATGTGCCTCCCACTGAGATGGTCAGGACCAACAACTGGGTGTTGGGTTGAGGTTTCACCAAGTTTGGTTCCACAATCTTTTCAAAACCATCTAATGCAGTCATGGACGTAAAAGGCTACACACACCCTGTTTGGCCCCTGCAAAATGCTGTAACACAAGCACACACCTTGCACCTTGGGTACTTTATAATCTAATGCTTGTAAGTGTAACAGGGGAAAGAACAGTGACACATACTCTTAGGAAAAAGCTGTAATAGCGAATCTCACAAAGCCACACCCTGAGGGTAAAGCAGCATGGAACATGACTTTGGGGAAAAAGCCCATCTTCGGTAAAGAGCACAGACATCAACTTTTCTTGTCCTTTGTCGTCGTCACATTCCCAGGAAAACAATGCCTGAAAAAAACCTACCCTCTTTGCTTTGGTAACACAAACTTGCTGCTGCCAACATGGATACAAGCAGACAGGAAGCAAGCCTCCCATGAACCACTGGGCTTGTGCGATAATTTGTCCAACACAAATAAATATTAATTATATCGATGTATAAAATTAACATATTAAATACACTTCTAAAGAAACTGCCTCGTGTAATTCATTCCCAGCACCAACAATTTGAATATACGCACCTGTGCTCCCGGTACAGGGCCAAAGGGGTTTGGTGGTCTCATGACTGGCTGACTGTATATCAAAGTTGGCTGTGTCATTACTGGTATGCCTCCCATCTGTGATGGCTGAAAAAACCCGGACAGCACGAAATCACACACAGCAAAAAAACGCTCAAGTTTTTAAGGAGATAAAGGAAAAGGGCAAGTGGGTGAAAAGTCTTGGTCATATTTGAGATACGCAATCATGCAAGATCCTTCTACAATATTCTGCAAATAAAGGTTACCAGAAAGGAACATTAGAGCCTTTCCAAGGAATTCTCTCAGTAACAACTGAGCCCATTCAATCTCTTGCTGCAAAGATCTGAAGCACTAAAACACTTGTTAGACAAGCATTTGTGCTGGTCCTTCTGCTTCCAAAAGCGAGGTCTGACAGCACTTCCCTGACTGCCTTTGAAAGCACAAGCACAGTTTTACAGATAGCAGTGCAGTGCCGACAGAGTTCAGGACAAAATTGAAAACTGAGAGCTGTACGTGCAATTAATGTTAAGTCATTATGCAATCAAAGTCAAAGTGTTCCCAACACTCCAGCTGAGCCAAATTACGAGTTTAATGTGTATTAATGGTCTTACAAGTCAGGTTATATTTAACACAGATGCCCATCTCTGGCACTGCTTTTGGCATTCCCCTCAGGCTTGGGTTGACAGCCAGCAGCAGTCCTACTGAAGCAGTCCCCATTCCAGGCAGCTTTTCCCTGCCTAATCCTGATGCTGGTGGTACTCCTCCTATCAAACCAGCTGTTTGGGAAATCACTGGGTGAACCCATTCAAGAAACTGACCCTGATGAAAACAACCTATAAAAAAACCTAAGAACAACTGAACAACTGCTGGCCCAGGGAAGACACAGGAAGCAGCAGCCGGGGAATGCCCACGCACAGTGCTACAGCACTAAGGAAGCTGCCTGTTCCAGCATGCTCACACCAAGGGAAAAGTCTGCACTTGAGAGGACCATCCTCAGAACTATGGTCCTCACTGCTGTTAGGAAAAACTAAAAGGTTTTACAGCAAGGGTTGTAAATTGAGTCAACATTTCTCAGATTCCTCATGGTAAATGTCCTGAGCAAAGTCTGAATGAGCCAGGGCAGATGTCAGGATGTGCTACGGAGCCCACTGGTCATTCATTCTGTAATGGCCCATCTCACCCACCTGCTCAGATATTGCACGTGTTTGAACAAGCAGCAGCAACTCAGGGTAACAGAGCTACAGCTCCTTAATTCCAGTTTCCATTTCATATTGGCATTTAAACCCCACAATGAAAGTTGCTTAACATAAAAAGAAGGATTACTTCCCATACACTACATATGTTACCTTCCCCTGCTGCTGACTCAAAATAACTACGAAAATGCTGCTGGTACCATGAGTGCAAAGTTGTGTAGACCACGTTTGAATCCACACAAATGTTAGTTTAACCATAACAGCTTTGATGAACAATATGGGAGTTCAAGGATGGGCAATGGGGAATGACATGATATGATATCTGATACTCTCCCCAGAGGCCCTCAAGAGCACAGTTGGCCACTGCTGCAGTTCACTTACTGAGCATATACAAGCTATAAGTTATTAAACTAATTTGGTTATATGATGAAACTTTTTTTTTTCCTTTAATCTGTGAGGCATTTAATAGAATAAGTGCTTGAAGGAAGTTTTCTTGCCTTTTATTCACTCAGGAAAGCTGTGCTGCATCGAAATCATACTAAAAAGAAGAGCTAAGGCATATCATTTCAGAAATATTTTAAAATTTAAGGTAAGAAAAAGAATTTTAAGAGCAAAAAACAGGAAGGTCAGGTTTATGTCAAAAGCCTTGAGGTACTGGTGTGTCACTAAGAGAGCCGATTCTCAACCAAAACCACACCATATTGCAGTGTCACAAACTTGCACTTTTGTAGCATTAATCATCACAGATACTTGCCCCCAAGCTCAGCAGAAGGTATTTAAGGAAGGTTTCACTTCACCAAGAAAACATTTCTGTTCCAAAAGCAGCTATTTATACTGACATGATAAACTTACTTCTATGATACACTTATTCTATGTCAATAAAGACCACCAAGAACAGACACTTTGTTAATTTTCATAGACTCACGGAATGGTTTGGGTTGGAAGGGACCTTAAAGATGATATAGTTCCATTTTAAGAAATTTATTAAAGAAACAAGTGAAGTATGGAAGAGCAGACAATTTCAGACAAACACCATGTAAGTGGTTCAGAAAACCAGAAATTAATAATTTGGTGAAGAATAAATGAATGGGAGTGGAAATTCAGTCTTCAGTAGAATAGTTCAGGAAAACAAGAGCTACCAAACTATAAGCAATCAAACACTACACAGCATCTGCCTGGTTGGAGTTGTAGGAATTCCACTCACCATCACGTAGCCCATCATTCCCGTTGGCGTTGTGGCAGGATAGGCCATTACAGGGGGTGCCTGGTGTGAGAAACAGTGGTGAACTGAGAGGAGAAGAGATCAGCTGCATACTGTAAGACATTGCTTTCTAAGGATCAACTGCAGCACTCAGCTTATTATGAACATAGCAAAGAATAAATAGGATTTGCAGTCTGGTGTTAAAAGTGTATCCTAATTATTTCAGATGGAATACAATACCTAAGCTAAAGTTTCTGGGCTATCTTGGCAAATCTCTAATAACATATTTGCTTGTATCACGTTAGGATTCTGGCTGTCTGAACTAAACCGCGAGTACCAGTCTCTCAACATCCTGTTTAGAGAACACAGCACAAGACTCAGAGAAGGTTGAGAGAAAATATTCATAAAGCAGAAGCACTTTTTTAATCCCATGAAGTACATACTTATATTTCAGTATCAAAAGTAATGGTACACAAGGAGTCTTAAGACAGAATTTGAAAGACTGAAAGACCAAATGACCATTGCTTCTGCTGACACTTACAGGAATTCTCTTTAGCCAGGATGGACACACTATGGGGATTCTCCTAGCAGGCTTCAATATAAATTAGACTCTCACAGAAACAGCCAGTTTGCATTCCCTCTCCCTCACTCGCTTCATTCACTGCATTTGAATGTGCTAAAAGTCCTCTTAGTACTTGGCAGATACTTTTCTATCACCCTGATGTACTTACTGTACTGTTATGAAGGTACAGTACAATTGCTGTCAACAGACAAAACCTGGGTGAACTTATGTTTTGCAAACAGCCTGGCAATATATATGTAGAAAAACAGCTGATAACTCTTATAAAGACAATTCTTAATCTCTTACCCATATTCTTTATTCTACAGTTTAATATCCACTTTCTAAATGAGTATTAACTATTACAGGGACAAAAAAAGTCAAATTTTTTTTTTTCAGATTAAACCAGTGCTTACAGATATTCAGATAGCTTGCTGTCTATCCACTCCACCTCCTGTTAGTCTCCCCTTTTAGAAAAAAACCAGTAATTTCCATGCTTTTGCTGTGGGGATTTCTATTCAAGACAAACACCATAAGCATTTCTTGGTACACAGACATTACTGCTACAGAAATGAGGCAAATGGTAAGCCATTAATCATACTGGATTAATTAAAGCAGATAAATTGTTTCATCAAGAATAGGGCATCAGGAAAGGTGCTTCTGAATTCAGTTCTAAGGTATCAGCTGCTTTTTCTTATATAGTAGAGCCAGTGCAACTGGCATTTCAATTGCCATGAGAACAGATAGAGAATCATCTGGACAGTGTATTTGCCATATATTTCACACAGTGGGCAAAGCTATCCTGAAAATTACAACTTTTTTTTGTGTTGCTTGTGTACACACACCTACACAAACATGCTGAATAAACTTATTGTTGAGTGCTCAAATATGGACCTACTACCCTTTAGTTACAGAGTTACCCTGGAATAAAAACAGAATACAGGGAAAGACCAATATTACTGTTGACATAAAGAAAAAAGTCCTTTGAAATGAAAGCCTGCATTCCTCAGACAGCAAGTACAGGTTATTTCTTGCCCTCTATAAACTATCTGCGTTAATTTTCTTTTTTCATATGACCATTCATGGCATATTGGTCTCTCCCTACTTAAAAAAAAAAATTTAAAAAATCAAGATCTACCATAAATGTGGATCAAGTGCCATGTATAACAGAAGCCTGTGAGGTTTCATGCAGTTATTCAAACACAGTATTTTTATCTTCATTCAGAATTCACCAAATGCATTAAAGGCAGCACAGACACACACCCCAGCTCTCTGGCAGCAGATGGTACAGTTTAAAGCAAGGAAAAATAATCTTGGTATTTCCCATGCCATCATTCGAGTCAAGAGCCTGCACACCACCTATGAAGTTTGTGTATGCTAGGAAAAGCTCAATTTTTGGCACACCAAAGATTTTCAAATGAGAAATGTGTAAATAGCGAGGAGGTTATGAGATTCTGCAACAGCAGTGGTTAATATCAGCATGCCAGTCGATTGCAAAAAGGCTGTGGGTTGTTTCACTTACGTATTGTGGAAAATGCATGCCATTCTGTATTTCCCAGGGAGAACAATTACATAATGCAATAACACTGGATTAGAAGCAAATACTTACACAACAGAATATACACAGATAGCATTTTAGTTCACAAATACATTAAATGTTTATTCCAACACATTCTTGTAATTCAAGTCATTCACTGAGACAACACACCTGTGATACTGTCATTGTTCTTAGGTTTGACATTGGTTTGCATAGTCCATTTATTTGGTATATGCCTTTTTCACCAAAGATTTTCAAAAGCATATTTATTTAGCAAGCAGCAGGAACTCCACAATAAATGGACCAGCAGAGGAAAACAAAGCTTTTTTTTTTCCCCTCACATTATTTTTCAAGTTTTTTATGTTTATAGAACAGTTTCACAGGAAGTATCTCAACAGTATCTCAATAATAAAAGCTGCTAAATGTAATGACTTATCACAAGATGTAGATATAAGACATGAGTTATTAAACAGATTCAAGCACACAGGTAAACTCAAACCATTAAAGCAGGTAAGTAGTTACAATTTCTTCAATAGCTACACACCCTCCATTAAGATCCACAAACATATTTCTTCCTAAATAAATGTAGTGAGTTGATAGGGAACACCTGGTAGGGAAGAGGTGGCAGATCCAGGGAGATAAGTTCTATCTTTCCAAATCCACAACGCTGTATTACTACACTGCGGATTCAACCTCCCCCAGTCAGAGCCAGATGCAATAAATCCTTGGGGGCAGTTTGTTACCTGTTCTGTCCATCTACAGTTCTCCAGGTCATTGGGGAAAGGGTGAGTAGGATTCACATGCAAAAATGTTCTGTGAACATTGTGAAAACTACTTCTGTAAATGTGTAACATGTAATTAAAAGCCCACCCTCTACACTGCTATCCCAAAATCCTTGCCAATATTATCTGTTAAAATAGACATGAGCTTGCTCATCAAAACTGACATGGATTAAAAGCCACTGCACACACTGGGGCAGGAAAGCAGTAGTTATGTACATTAAGAAAGCTGCAGCCACAGACACCTCTGCAAGTATCAGTGGGGCCAGTTCCCACTCCCAGGGCAGGCCGAGTTACAATGTAATGATGAGTGACCTATCAGTGCACCCAAAGGGCACCTTCACACTTCTACTTTTCTAGACTGCAAAGTGCCTCCTCACTCCTTGGAATTCAGAATTTTATGTCATAAACTCATAGAATGGTTTGGGTTGGAAAGTACTTTGATGATCACCTAGTTTCAACCCCCCTGCCATGGGCAGGGACACCTTCCACTAGACCAGGTTGCTCAAAGCCCCATCCAACCTGGCCTTGAACACTTCCAGGAATTGGGGCATCCACAGCTTCTCTGGGCAACCTGTGCCAGTGCCTCACCACTCCCACAGTAAAAAATTTCTTCCTAATATCTAATCTAAACCTGACGTCTGTCAGTTCAAAGCCACTGTCCCTTGTCCTGTCTCTACATGCACTTGAAAAGTCCAATGAGTGAAACCCAGAGGCCCCCACCACACCATGAGAGAGGCTGCTCAAACACTGCTGAAGTTTGTGCTAAACCTTCACATCACAAACTATTTACTAGAATCACACAGCCAAGAAAAACAAATCCCAGCAGTACACACCTCCAACTGACCATTTCTTCAATTTTCTATTACCCTTTTACTGCAACTATAGACCATTTTCAAATTCATCCATTATACATCACCCTGCAGATCTAAATTGCAGGGAACTGACTATTTTAAAATGAGCATTTGCTTACCAACGTTGGAGCGTTCCACGCAGTTGTAGGTGCAATCTTGGGTTGCCAGTTGGAACCACCTGTTAGTTTCTTTTCACCTGGCTGAGTCCAGTTTACATCACTTCAAATAAATTTTTTTAAAAATTGTTAGAAAACATTGGACTTTCTTATAAAACTTCCTCAGGTAAACACCATTTCCATTTGGGAATGAGGCTTCTTTTAGTAATGAAGCTCATTTAGCAAAGGAGTTGATAAAAAGTTTCATGACAACATGTTTTGGCTTGGAAAAGTAAGAAAATATGTTCAGCATGAGCCCCCTCAGCATCTCAGTCAAGTTGCCCAGAATAGGTAAGTTAGTGTATCTGACTTTGGTCAAGACATTTGAGTTAGATTTCAAGACAGAATATTAGACTTCTGAATGATTTCAGAGTTGGCACAGATGGTCCCAATAAGCTTGAAATTTGCCAATCCCATTTCTCAACCTTGCTTCTAAGAGCAGATGTTCACTACCCTTGAACACACACCCTGCTTCAAAATTCACTTGTCTAAAGGTGAGCCTCAAGACTGAGGCTGCAGTTTCACAATCTTTAATACTGCTCTGCTCACACTCAGATCACACCAAGTATTATGATTACCTGCAACAACTACAAAGAAACATTTTGATTAACTAATTTTTTTAATATATACCTGAAGTCTGAAAGGACTCAGAGACAGGACACTTTGCCTGCTGCTATCACTATCACTCAGCCTACAGTCACCTTCCAACAGCTCTCAATTCATTACACCTTGTACAAGAAGTACAAGCCCACACATGCTCTAAAGGCTAACATTACATTGTTACGCACAGATTTCAACATGTACATTCATGAAAATTTACTATCATGAAAATCCAAATGCTCAACTTCTGATTAAGCATACTCACTTTTTAGTAGTTCCATTTCCAATGCCCAAATCTGTCACAAGGGAGAAAAAGAGACTACTGAAATTCTGTTTGTTTAAAAGAAATTAGTAAGTATTTACATGTTAGTGGTTCCATACTTACTGCCTACAAGATTGGCTAAAGATGAATCCAGATCATCTGACACTAATTTATTAGGCGGTACTTTGGCAACTGGAAGACTCTGGTTTTGAGAAGCCACTGTTGGTTTTAGGAGACCACCTAGTTCATCAAAGCCTTGGAATGAGAAACATAAGGGATTTGAATCGCAGGCCTCCCACAAATGTCATGGCATTCAATTAAACAGACAGCAAGGTCAACACAATGGCTAAAGTACAAAATTTAACCTGGTGATGCTACTCTATACAAGAAGGACAAAACTTATTATGCCTCTTGATAAAAAAGGTATTTACTATGGAAATAAGATTTCACTTCAGTGGTTTAACCTATATGACAATTTTACATGGAATGGATTCATAGTGACCGTAAAGCAGTCAAAACATAAAACAAAGAACAAAAAAATATATAAAGTGTTTCAATCTTACAAAAACATGTATTTGCTTTTAGCAAATCACTTGCTTACAAAAAAAATCTGATGTCAAGTCTAATGTCAAAAGATCAGAAAATATCTACTTTCCAGATGCTCAAAAGAACAGAAAGAGCACTATGACTTCAATCCAAATTAACAGTGTATTAACTGATCATTTTCTGAAGCAGTCAATGCCAAAAGAGGAGGCAAAGAAGTGCCAGAAACCATGTTGCAGACACATAAAATGAAGATGCAATTTTACTTCTTCCAACCACACTCTACAAATACAGACTTAATTTCAGATGACAGCATATAGAAATGAAGGCTGTTCGCTGTGTGAAGTTTTAATGTACAAAATATTTAAGTGAAGGAAATCAATGTAAACGTTTCAGCAGAATGTAGAAATAGTCTGTAAGGAAAAATTATTTGATTAATGCTATTATTGAACTTTTAAAATCAGCTTTCTTTTCTTCATCTGAAACTCCGTCCCAGTAGTGTAAGTAAATACAGATTAAGAGATTTATACCTCAAGAATAAAATAAATTAAAGGAAAGGACACACGTCATTTATTTTAGCAAGTGTCTTACCACCAGAATCTGGGACAACATTAGAAGATTTGTTTCCAAACACAGACTCAAAGTCAACATTAAGGCCAGCTGATGGCTGTGGTTGAGCAACAGGAGATGGTGTGAACCCTGTGGGGAAAAAAAGAAAGAAAATGTATGTTTTTATACAGCATTTCCCACAAATCCACCTTTATGCAAGACAAGCCAAATAAATATTTCAGCACTGCAGAAAGACTAGGAATACCTCAAAAGTCCAGATTACACCCTGACACCGAGCAGTTTATTTGGTCTTTATTTGAAGTTACTCCAAAGAAAGGTTTTGTCTCAAAAATTGGACAGACAGGCCATAAAAGACACTCCCCTGCAACTGTTTAATCTCTGGATTAATTATTGACACCTTCCTTATTCTTGTACCATATGCTTACAATAAAATTACTGAGGAAAAAGTCACCATGCTTCTCCAGGAAAAGAAGCTGGCTAGTGTGGAATCTGTTTCAAGATTATCTGACTGAAAATTATTCCCTCTATGTTTTATATTAATCCAGCAATTCTCTTAGATACATCTGGAGTAAGATCCAAACCATCCCAAGGTGCCTGAACTAGTAATGCCTTTGATTAGACACTCTTAATACTAATCATTTTCATAGTTCTTAGGGCTTTTTTGACACACATTTTGCAGTTGACCATGTTTTGCAGTCAAATTTCTAGAAATCATGGCAAGATACGGGGAGGTACAGCCACATTTCAACTCCTAGTGCTGTTTAAACTTACTCCATTTGTCTCCCATGCATCTGTAGTGTTCTACGAATACACAATTATTTTTCAACACTGAAAATTTATTGCAGTATGAAGCATGGCATATGATGTTCAGCAGTATTAGGTTGATAGTTCAGTAATACAGAAGGTAACAGCCATTTTTGGTAGTATTTTTTTAATGTTATATATGATCACACACGTGCATGTGCATTACCTCAGTATTCAGGCAATAGCAGAAGTAATTATTGCTTTATATGAAAAGCACCAAAAAAAAAAAAAATAAAGGCAATGCCACCTTGAAAACTAGCTCTTCTGGTTTCTAACAAAATATATGATGACAGAGAAATGAAAGGATCACAACTACTTCAGCAGTAAAACACTGCAGTGGGTAGCAATAACTGACAAAGAATACTTCTTGGATTTCGTTTCACTTGTGGGGACAGCACCTCATTTCAATCTTACTGTTTTTCTGAAGTAAGTCACGTTTCACATAAAGAAATTAGCAACTACAGGATGTTATTCTTGAACATAAACTTAACAGAAAAAACCCCCCAAATTTGGATTACCTGTTCCTTTTTGTCTTAAAGGAACATAAGACTCCTAACTCCATCACTAAAATTCAGACAACGTAGTTTTCATTAAAAACAAATCAAAGTAAACTGCATACAGCAAAACACAGGAAGCAGTAATGTGGGAAAAGAGAGAGTAAATAATCAACAAACCAAAATGAGTATCTTTATGACATGTATACCATCAAGTTGTAACAAGCCATTTCAGAGACTCAGAACTGCAGATAGGAATTCCTTTGATGGGATGTCCTGCAACTCTTAAAACCGTGCCTGTACCAATAGAAAACTTGACTTACAATAGCTCGTATTTTGATTTAGCAAACAGCCTCAACTGAAACAAGCTGAGTTTCCTGCTCTCACATTTTAGAAGTTTCAGGTTTTATGAAACTAAGAACATGAGACCAGCTCCAAGACAAAACAATACACAGGACTCCTTTGAATCGGCCTCTGAGAAAGAACAAATCCTACTCTTGATATCAACCACCAACTCAGGGCATTTTGTTTAAAGGCGTATTTTGAAAGGTGCAAAGGTCGGTATTTTTAATGGAGCTTCTTTGAGTGCCAAGACTTGACAGAAACTAATAATTCTGCTTTTTCAATACAGAACAAAGGGAACAGAGTAATTTGTAGTATTTAACCTTTTGTTAAATGACTCTCACTAATTTTTATGCAAAGACACTAAACCAAAATGTGACTTTATGGGGCTTTTAAGAACTAAGCCTTCCACAAACCATTTATTGAAGGTATTCCTAAGCCTTGCATTGCAGCAATGTTAACACAACCTGTTCAATCGGGTTTGGACAGCCCACAGTCTCTCTAGCAACTATCAGGACGGTGTTCCAAGATCAGCATCAGTACGGGGTTACTACACAGATGTGACACAGCTGCACAAATGATTAGCTAGTACTTTAAAGCAGCAGAGACCTCTTCCTCCTGTTCTGTTGCAAAGCTTAACACTAGTTTAGTGCACTGTTTAAGAGTAATATATCAACAAAATTGCCATAAGCAGCACGAACATCCCAATCGTTTTATCTTAAAAACAATGAGGTAGAGCAAGATGAGAAGATACTTATAAACATGCATGTCTTTTGTGTGCTACGTAGCAACAAGTAAACTACAAGAGGTCCTGAAATGGGGAGATACTCATTTCATGCTTAGACTAAATAAGCCTTAATTTTGCACAAACTGAAAAAATACATACCATTCGTGACCACACACCTGGCACAAGCACATGAATAATAGTTGGAGCCACTACAACAAGGCACTTCTGTAGTCAGTAACATGCCTACTACTTCTAGGCACACAACACATTCAAACTTCTGTGTGTGTGGTAAGGCTGTGTCCCATTACCTACCTCCAAATAGACCAGCTACAGAAGAAGGCTCATTGTGGAAATGAGAAGCGTTAGGGTAAGCTTGAGGACCACAAAAAGAATCTGATAAGGAGTATCACACAAGAGAGAAAGCCAGGAAAGGAGAAGAGGGAGAGTTACAGAAAGAGAACCAAGATACACTGTTTATCTGCTATTCAAAACTTTAATTTCACATCAGTCTATAAATCCACATATAGTCTAGTAACACAGAACCAATGGAATGAAATCAATACACATCAGACAGACGGTAAGAAACAAGTTTACACAATCTCTAACACAAAAGGGGAAAGCACGGTTTCAAAGGAACAGCTATATTAGGATGAAAACTTTTTTTTCCCCAATCAAATGCCATTTTTTACACCCGTGGAGGAAATGAGTGTAAAAGCTTCAAGGCATTTTTCTTATACCTGAAGTATATTCATATTTGGTTGCCACAAAGGGATTTAGTTGAGTAAATGGATTGTAATGATCTAAAGAACCAGAAAGAGTTATTTTAAATCCACATTCACATTATCGTAGCGCCTTGATCGTGCTACAGGTAAAACTGCATCTACATTTCCCATATCAATCTGTCGGGGCCACCCTTTAGTTCCAGATATATCCTTAGAGCATGAGACACTGGAAGGGAATGTAATGTATCAGTGCCATCCATTTCCAGTGACTTCAGTGCTGTCATGTGATAAATACTACAAAGACCAGCAAGAAGAACAAAAACCCAGCAGGGTCCTTGTTCACAGCCCTGCACTACTGCAACTTTTTGTGTGAGTGCAGAACAAGTTATGCACAGGAAACTAATTTGACTAAATAACCATCCTACTAAAAAAACCAGCTGTATTTCAAATAATTATTCTACATTTACATGAACCATAAAAATTTCATTGGAAGCATGGAAAAGGCAGATTATCACACAGCAGTACCAATTGAAGTATTTTATATATATTTAAAGATATATTTATCTTGCTTGCTTTGTCTTTCCATTAAAGACAGACAGGCTAGAAAACTAGTTAGTTAAGGTGACAAAGCATAGGTAGTATGAATATCTTTAAAGCTATCATCCCTTTGTTTTACCTCTATTAACAAGTATCAGAGGTATAAAAAAACCCCCCTCTTTGTTCTAAGAGTCTGTATTTTTCTTTGATCAGTTCTAGTGGGGTTCAACCAGCATAAATACAGCCTGTGGTGTACAGCTGTCTTTAAACTTAGCTTTGTTTAATAGAACTGACATGTAATTAATTGATTTTTCATCTGTGAAAACAAACTGAATCTTCATATTGAAAAGTAATCAAATTACAATGAGCTGCACCAACACAAATGTTAGAAGGATTTCTAGTAAGACAGCCATGCTGAACCATCTCCAAAGTAAGATGTGAACAGTTTTTAACAGGTGAGTTACTAGTTTATTGCCCCATCGGTAAACAGTCTGAGTAGATTATGCTTCAATATGTGCTAGGCTTTATCAGCTTTTTTAATGACAACATGACTGGGGCAACAGCATCCACTATCAAAAAAACCAAATTAAGCTCCTTTGTTTAAAAAGAACATTTCAACCTGACGAAGAAAGTAGCAGCATTTTCTTCTCAGACATACACAGCGTTTTACCTTAAAATTCACAAGTGCAAGAGACTTTGTAAAACTGCACCCAAGCAACTGCTCTAACTGTAACTATGTTTCTTTACATCGGGTTAGAATCCCATCTAGGCAGCCAAGCAAGGATTTTAACACCATTTTCATGGTACAGCTACTAAATCAAATTCTAACATAGCACAAAACCAGCCCCAAATGACCAGCTTTTAGTTTCTGAAAGGCCCCAAAATATATTTTAGAAACTAAAATAATGTTAAAATTTTTAGGAAATAGGAAATTAGTTTAAAATGGTACTTTACCAACAAACATTTCATGTGTGGGTGTCCTACTGGTGAAAGTAGATACATCAGAAGACACAGACAGATGAGCAGCATCGTTAGTTTTTGTAAGGAAAGGATTTAGGTTTGGAATGGCATCATCAACACTATCAACAGTAGCAGAAAAAGGATCTGTTCAATTCCAGACAGCAAGAGAAAGAAGAAAAGGGAGACGGATTTAGTTTTCTTCTCACACCTCTAAGCTTGGGATGACCTAGCTAATTATTTCATTTTCAAGTTGTCCAGAATTACCTGTTCTCTACTCAAGAAAAATACTGCAGATACTAGCTACTAATTTCCCTTTTTTTTTTTTTTAATTAATAACACCATCTTATAAACTGTGCTTCTTCCCAAGTGTGTTTTACACTGAAAGTAACTACGTTATTCCTCTTTAAACACAATCACTTTTTGTTTCTCACAGTCATGTCCTGACATTTGCAATGAAGTCCTTGGAGCAGAGGCTGCCTGTCAGCACTACAGAACCCCCGGTGCTATGAGAGGATTTAATGTAATAACATCCCCAAGACAACTTTAAAAACCTGAACAAAACCAACTGAGCTGAGCTTCTCCTTCTCCAAACTGTGTTTATGGATTTTTCTGTTACTGAGCATCATGAAATTTTCAAGAGCTATGATTATACCAAGGTAGCATACAGGACATAAACACTTTTCCTGCTACCTGGGGCATCAGGAACAAAGCAGCATGTTGTGGATATGCTGTTACCTGCAAGCAAGCAAAAGACTGCTCTGCTTTTACAGACAACAGACAGTAAACCATGATGAGGAGAATGTTCCTTACTAAATAACTGTCAGACTCGATTGGAAGAAAGGAAACACAGATCTATACAAGTGACTTCCTAAGGCACATAGGAGTTTCAAGGTTTCCTGAGGATGGATGCAATTGCCAAGCTCATGTACTCCTGTAATTCAGAATCTAACAGATAAACTGGATACAGAAGGCAGCTACAATACTTGTTGACTGAAGGAGCTGTGGTTTAGCTAGCTGGTTTCAGAGCCTATGAACCCTTGACGGAAAATTCAAGAACTCACTAGGTGAGATCAGTAAGGGTTACATGTAGTCCATGGTGCCTAGAATTGCAACTTACTCTTCTTGACAAAGCCGCTACAGAGAAATTTCTGAAGAATAATTATAGGAAAGATGTCTTAAATATTTCAGTTCCTGGCTTTTTTTTTTTTTTTTTAACCTGGCTGGTTTATGCATTTATTCACAACTCTTGTAAATACTATCATGATGCGTACAGCAGCTTCAAAGTGTAAATTTTCTCTCCTTGAATCTGACCTCCTGATTCTTAGCTATAAGTCCCACACAGCTTCATATTGTGCTCAGTTGTACAAAAGTCCTAAAGAAAACAAAATTTTAAAACTTTAACTGCATTATTCTTTGCAGGTTTAATGCATGCTTTGATTTGCTGCTCAAGATATGTTATTAGGTAAGACCTGACTTTTCCCCCAAATTGTTTGACTGTGTTGCAAGAATGAGTGAAGGACCTTCAAAGACCTTTTTCTAAATCATTCAGTCAGCAAAATGACAGTGTCCAACACTGAATAAAAGATAAGCAGAATAAGCTGATACAATATTTGTAATACATAACAGGAATACAAAATAATGTATTGTCTTATGTATGTTTTATGTAGTGGACATGCCAATCAGCCAGTCACCTGAAACCAAGTCCTTGCTTTCAGCTACTCCTTAAAACTGCCTTCTGCTTTGAATGCCATTTTAAAAGATGTAGAACAAACAGATCTGACAATAAAAATAGGGCAGATTATCCTTTCATCAGTTCTTCCTTGCTCTTTCTGTTGCTGTTTCACATTCTGCTGATTTTATTGGTTCTCTTTATATATATTATATAAGTGGAAAAAATTCAAACAGATGGGTCAAAATATTCATTTCCACACTGACACATTTGTTTTGCTCCTGAAGTTTAGGTACAAATTGATAGCTGACAAATATACCAGACACAGCTGGAATGGTCTCCAAAGAACCTCAATAAACAGTGAAGATAAAAGAATATGGAAGAAGCTAGGAAGCACAAGTTTTTAGTCTGAATCTACTGTCCACTAAAATTATTTTATACATGCACTCATCCAGAAAATTACCACAAACTACTTTCTGTTCCCAATTCCCAAGGTTGTATATGGAACTTCCTGTGTTTTGACTAGTAAGACAATATAACGCAACTTTAGATTATCAAGATTTGCTCAGAAATGTAATCCATTCTCAGATTCTCCACTTGGCTGCCTCATTCTAACTCGAGCCAGCATGTCCAATCTTGTCCAAGTCTCAGAACTTGCCAATGCTAGTAACAAAAGTCACTGAAAATTAATTGGGTTTGGGTAATTTATATCCTTGCATATTCAAGTTTTAAAAATTGCTGTCAATCCTGACAGCAACACCTCAATGTTTCTAAAGCCCAATTTCATCCTTAAATACACAAGGCATCTGTTTGTGTCAACAGAATCACTCTGCACCTGCACACTATCATTAGGCATTAATGATTTAGGTGCATTTAAAAGAGTAGTTTGAATTTTGCAAATTTCTACCTTTAAGTTACCCAACGAGAAGTATTTTGCCTGGAAAAACAGTGACAAAGGATTTTCAGGGGCATCTCTTACAGTCTGAAATAGGTAAACTAAAAACATACAATCACAGAACCCATTCCCTGTGTTAACCTTGTTAGCTTTAACATTTTTGGAAGCACAAAAGTAAAGGCAGCAACCCAAATATAATGCTTCTATAACAATTTACAGGTTTATTACACACCTAAGAGCTTCTGCATAAAATTTTTAACAGTAACTGATTTTAGCTGATTTGATACTCTTCTCAAAGTCACCATATACACCAAATACAAACATCATCATGTCAGAAAATTACCTAAGGGAGGGATGCTGTGCAGTGGTTAGAGCACAGGACTGGAAATAGTTCAGGTTCCATTCTTGGCTCTGCCACTGCCTTGCCGTATGACTTCAGACAAGACAGTTAATTGCTCAGATTTCCCCATCTGTAAAATGTGGAAAGCACTTCTTATCTACCTCACCTGTGTGAAGTGAGTGTTTATGTCTGTAAAGCTGAAGAGTTGGGAGTTTTTTGATGAAAGGTAACACAAAAAACGGTGATCCCAGAATTTTAGCCTAAAATTGTAGCACACAATCCAAAATCTTAATTAAGTGTTATAAGTATTTAGAAATGTGTCAATAGTAAGCAGATACATCAACGACTACTACTGAAGACTCATACCACGAGCAACACAACATTGAACAAACACAGACCTTCAGGCTCAACTTTCAGGTTAATAAAGAAATGCTAAATTGTGATGTGACCTTTGAGAGGAAGATAGTTCCCCTTTTATCTCTCACCCATGAAACAAACAAACTGAAACAGAAGGAAATTTGCAGAAAGCAATCAAGATGAGTCAAACCATTTTTCTCCATTTCTAAACTCTAAGCCTATTATAGTGCTGAAATTTTTATGCCTAACTTCATACACTCCTCACTACATCTTTCTCCAAAGATGCTTTGCTCAGCAAAACTAAAGAACAAACTACTCTTATCTATTTTAGAAGCTGCCACATATATTAGTAGTGCCTTCGTCACTCAAAATTGTGTTATTTCCCTACAAACAAATGTGAGAAGGTACACAAAACAAAGTACACAGCAAAAAGTAAATAGGAAAGTGGAATACATACACAGCTTATTATGAAGATACATTAGGTAGCTGGAAAGATGTTAAAAAGAGCTATAGCTCATAAAAAGAAATAGGGAAGTAAAAATTTAGAACAGGGTTGTTCTGATGCCTACAAAACTTCCTGAAGCAGCAATTTCCAATTTTTCGCATCATAAAAGAAATCATTTTGGCAAGCATCTAATTTAGAAAAAAAATAATCTGGAAATAGCCACATAGTTCAGGAGTTTACTATTTTATTAAGCGTCATTTATATAGAAAAGTAAAAAAAAAACACCACAACCTCCCACTCCTCTCTGGTATAAAGCTTTTTAATCCTCCATCCAGAATAACCGACAGTGTAAGCAGGCAATATGTTACTGTATCTGAATTATTCTGGGACACTGCAAAGCAGCCAAGAACTTCAAGTAAACATCGAAATGCTTTAGCACTCAAACCAATATTGAAGGAAAATTCATTTCTAGAACTCTCTTTCTTGATCCTTAGTCTGAGGACTTGATTGTACCAGGAAGATCATCTCACAACTCATTCAGTCCATCCTAGAAACTGGGCAGAATGAAAATTTGGGTGTTCTGGAGTAGATTTACGACGGGAGAATATAAATTTTGTCTCTTCACTTAAGAGGTCCAGCTACAGCTTTTTGCTAGCTTGCTGTTGTAGTTCAACGAAATATAGCAGAGAATTTGTAAAGAGAAGCCTTATTATTATTTCAATAACTAACTCCAGCTTTTCTTTCCATGCATAGCTGTCACAAGTGCCTCCCTTCAGGCCTCATCCAAGTTCTGCATTATCATCACCAGCAAATTTGATTTAACATTAGACAAAATTTAGAATATGTATTAAAACAATTCTGCAGTCCAGTTCCTGTGTTTGCAGCACAGTCGACCTCACAGACATCTTCACTGAACTGACTTCTAAACAGCTAAGTTTCCACAGCTGGCTATGTGACTCTTGAAGACAGCAGTTATGAGGCTGACAGAGCTGGTCAACAATTAAAGTAACTTGCTAATAAGAAGATATATGAAAATAATTTAGAATCACCACACACTGCTACATTATTTTAATCTATACACAGATTTTCCTTTTTCTGATCCCTTTATTCACTTGTAATCTCTTAGTAGGATCTCTTTCTTTAAGGAAGAAATACTCCCCGGACTAGAGGAAACATGTACAGGAACATGGCCATAGCAATTAGAACCTTAATCCAACTCAGAATTCTTACCTCCCCAGGTACTTCCTACTTGTGGAGCAGCAGATATAGGATGTACAGACGGATGAAAAGTTGGCTGCAAATCAAGCAGATCATTTGGCAGCTTTGAAGTGCTACAAAGATAAATTAATACAACTGTTTGAACTACATCACAGTTTTCAATATAGGCAAATGCTAGCGACTGTCAACAGTAATGAAAACTTTGTTACAAAATGGTTATTACAAAATGGATAGAACTGAGCCAAAATCAGAAGGGCTGGTGAACTCCATATTTTCAGTTCTGTAAAAAAGTGTTAATTTAATAAGATAAATTGTATGTTATGCCAAAGGACTTTTGTCAAAGCTGTTCAAGACAAAAAGGCAGGTGTCCTCACAGTCCAACACCAGGGCTAGGACATGTTATGTTCAGAAATCTTCAGCAACTTTTAAAGTCACCTCATGAAAACTCTATGATATGACAGACAGACAAAATGAACTCTAATAGGCTGCACCACAAAATTGTTACATCTAAATTCCACAATTCTCATCTTTTCACTGTAATCACTGCTGAGAAACTGCCTTACAACTATGAGCTGTTAAAGAACTTTGGGGAAAGCAAATGTTGAGAGGCCTTGAAACACTTGATCATACATCAGGCATGTGAATGAAAACATATTTAAATGCACATTTTAGACCATTCAAAACCAAATTGAGACCTTATAACATCACATGGAAATTAAGAGTGAAGGCTTATATACAACTGCTGCATTAATTTAAGGAGTCAAATAAGAATAGTAAAATTCATCCTTTTTGAAGAGAGGTTATTTTACACTTTAAATAAGTCTTGGGAAAAAAGAAAAAAAAAAAAAGAAGGCTACTGGTGTTCTCCCAAAACCTTTTAGGACATGAAATGAATCAAAATTTGCACATACGGCTTCTGCTATGGACAGAAGCTGAGTCACTGTGACATCCAAACATCTCTTTAAATGAGACCAGCACAAGAGTTTAATGGCTAGTAGTGACATCCTAGATCTCTGTATATTTTCTTGCTCACCCAATCATTTGTATAATTCACAGTTTTCATTATTGCTTGGTTCATTTCCGCAGTGATTGCAATCACATTTTGCCACTACTGCTCCCATTAAAAAGCAGCGTGGTCTGGCACTGCCCTGTAATGCAAGCAGCTGAACAAAGTTATTTTTCAAGGTAAAGCTTGTTCAAGATAATGACAGGGATTAACCAAACACATTGCATCTAATAGCAAGCCACTGAACTTCTGACCCAGCATATCCCCTTCATGACAGCTCCTGCTGTAAAATCTCGTCTTTGCTCATAGCAGTCATTCTGCCTGCAAGTAAATTTAAACATGAAGAAAAGCTAACATTTGGGTTTTTTTACAAGAAAACACTCTTGTCCTCACTACGCAGCATTTCTGTCTGTTTGAAGAAGCTTTATCAGATGTTTCTATGTTTCAGACCTCTTAAGAAGCAAGATCAGATATTCAAGTTCAAAGCACACACCCATTTCATATTTTCTGGCCTCTAAAAAGCAGTTTTAAAGAAAATCATTTTACAAGGAAATCTTTCAGTTACTAACACTGACAGATCTCTAGCTTCTTATATGTGACTCAGCTGTTTACTACATACTTGGTGTCAAGTAATTTCCTACAGTAGCTTTCTGATGGGAAAAGAAAGCTGTCAAAAGAGTAATGGATTCTTATGTGAGCTCTAACAGAACAACTAAACAATCCTTTAGGTTTAGGATCACACGCAAAGTAAAAATATGACTTCAGAGAGCCAATTCCTTCTATACTGATAAAAGCACAGTACCTTCTGCTGCTGCTTAATTTGACAGGTATTTTACAGAATGAAGATCACACACTTGCTCATACCAACAGCTCCTGTTAGTCAAAGATCAGGATTAGCATGCAGTGAGTGCTCTTGCACTTTCTTTGCAGGTACTTGAAGAGATGTTCCAGATACAACACAAGACTGCAAAACCCGCCTCTCATTTCAAACCCTGTTTCGGGCTTTTTTATTTCTGAAAATCTATCCCAAATATTTGCCACTCCACTTTTAAAGATCTAGAAATGAGCTTTCTTTATGACCTCTCAAACAGAATTTTTATTTGACTTTCCTCAAATTTACTTATAACGTTCCTTGGGGACAAAACATGTGTGTTTTACAGTTCCAACGGCCTGGCTTACCAACTAAGAACAGCTACAAGGGCTGTCAGCAGTCAGTTCATACCAGAAACTTCTGCAAACAGATGACGAGTAACACAGTTTTATGTTATTTATTGCAATAGGCTATTTTCCCATCAGCTTCATTATCATTTCTTATCACATCGCTAATGTACTCTACACCCAACCAATCTTGTGCAATATACACTCTGTGGCAGAAATTTAGAGGAAACCCTTGCTGGAGCACATCTCCCAGTGGAGGATTCGGCATACCTGTTAGAGGAGCTAGGGGTAGAAAAAATATCAATGGCTGGTGTAGTCATTATGCTTCCTGCTGCAGTTGACACAGGAGAAGCTGCCGTGGTTAAAGAGGTATGAGGTTTCTTTGCAAGTTCTTTTAGACGTTGCTCCTGTTGGGAAAGTGAGCTGGCATAAGAAATCTAAACATTTGTGTGTATGACACTGGAGGTAAATAAAGCAGAACTACAGAATTATTTATTCCACACATTAGTGTTAGCCACTTGTAATTACAAGAGTCAGTGGTGCCACAAATACTTCAGAAACTATTTTAACAAACCCTCCACAAGATGTATCATCTAAGTACACACAATTCTATTTCCAGCACTTTGCCAACAGTACATGTTCAGTATTAACAACTCTGTTTTTCCCTTTGCTCCTTTAAGAATCCTAATAAGCTATCAACAAGAACACAGGAAAAGCATTTCCAATTAAAAATTCTGTATGCCTACCTTTAAAGCTTTTAAGCGAGCCTGTTCTTCCTCTAACGCAGCTTGTTTTTCCCTTTCATCCACTTTTGTGAGGGACAGGCCAGTGCTTGCAAGGGAAGAGACTGCATTGGAAAGGGTGGTAGCCCTAAAGTAATTGGACAGGAGAAAAGCTGGCTGTTAACAGATGACACGTGATAGGAGCTTCTAAAAAATACTTTGCTTGTATCCACCCAGTCTCCTTCTGAGCTCTCTATATCACTGGCTATTATCTTACACTGTACGAGAGAAAAGTTTAACTAAGATGCACCATATGAAATGCAAAATGAAAAATGCTCAGAAATCATGCTGTCTACTCTACTGGCTTCTGGATTTTCCACCTTAAATGCTTCCCGTCCAAACTTCATCACAAAATTCGTTTGAAGCCTTCGCTCTTTTTCTGTTTGCCTAAAATGGCATTATTTGTAGGCACACAACAATCTCCAAACATGTGGGCTCCATTTCAAATCGTTAATTTAACAGGATTAACAATTTGATAAAAACTATCAATACTTCTAATATATCCCAAAGGAAAATCATAATTTACCATCATGTTTAAGAGCATGCAAGAAGATTTAAAACAAATACTTCACTTTTAACAGAGTAATCTTATGAACGAAAGCAAATATTCTAAAAAGTAGTGCCCTAACAAAATAGTGCCCTGATAGCCACTACCATAAAGAACTTATAAAACATTACTGCCTTATTTTTTGAACATGCAATAAAGAAAGGCTATATAATTGTACAAGTGTTATCCCCAATATTATGCTTTGTTAAATTTAAACAACGAAATTTTTCATGTAGAGGACTTCTCTATATTGCCTGTTGTGTTTTGGAAAACACTCACAATCATTTAATGCCTTTTACCATATGCATTATGGCTTTAGCTCCCAATTACTTTCAAAATTCATACTTAATGTAAGGACTTCCGGATGCATTTCCTTGCTTTCGATAAAACAGGGATTAAAGCTGAGATGTAAAAGTCTAAGGAGATGTATTTATTCATGTTGCATACCTTACAGAAGTCTAATTATTAACATAAAATGAACATTTGCAGGCAGTACATGAAAGAAACTTAGTTCCTCTTCAGAAGTTCAGGATCAAATGCTAAAAGCATAAGTAGGGATGCTAAAGGAGGCCCTTGCAGGTCCCTAAGATTCTAGCTCTGTTGACCTGGAAGAAGCTGTTTGAAGTACTCAGCAAAAGATATGACAACTTGTTAATCCATCATTGCTCATACAATGTCCTTAAGAAAGCCTCTTCAAACCTTAATTCACAATGAAATTGAAATAAAAAAAACGGATTTAACACTCTATTTGACAATTGTCCAAAAGGACAAGGACATAAGCACCTGCTTGCAGCTGTGGAATCTTTGATTTTCTTCCCCTCTAGAGAAGCTAAATGCTGTTCCAAAGCATCAAGAAGGCTACTTGGTGCCTGCAAAGAGAAACATTGGGGAATACGTTTGAAGAAAACAATAGTTAAAATATTTTTAGAGAATGCAGCTGTAGGGAAACAGTTAAAACAGCTCAGAATACTTCTACCCCTTCTTGGCATTCTGTATGTATTTAATGACTCCAAATATAAGGTGACGTATTCTCCTCACTACATTATTTCATCACAATGATTCATCAGCAAGGACTGAGAGATGTCAAGAAATGTTAAAATTAACAGCTAGGAAACAGCAAGCAGACAATCAGAAGCAGCCAGTATTTAAAGAGACACTTAGAAGGAAATTGTACCTAAAGTCATTTCTCTGTGCATGCTCTGCAAGCCTTCACATTAATTTCAATAGGCATATAGCCAAAAGCAAGGCTGCTAAAACCACAGCTTTTGTAATATCATGTAAGAGTTTCATTATGTGATCTCACAGATATAAACTGTGTCTTCAAGCATGATGGAAATAAGGTTATCTTAAAATTCAATTAGAGAATGACAGAAATTATATGTAATATTTTACAACAGGATCACGGAATATAAAAGCCAGGCTCTGACAGAGCTTGGATTTAATCACAAACTTAGAGATAACTTGGTGACAATGTATACAAGAATGCATAAGCGAATACCATACTGGCAGGTTTTTCTGATTATGCAACCCCAAAAACAGACAGACATGCGCTGGCAAACACATAATAGGTTTATCTACCTGTGAGAGATCTGGTATGTCTCCTCTGTCAATTCCAACTTGCTGTAATAAAACAAATGAGTTTTAGAACCTGTTTGCTTTTGTTGAAGGCAGAGATGCTTAGAAAGTAAACAACATTAAGATGAAGTAATGCAAAAAGCACAAACCTGTTCAATATATATTTTAAATCTCCAGAGTCTGTACTCTGTAATGGTTGGTTTTAATAAATTCTTGTTAAATGTATACATATTGAAGTAGGTGTGTTACACAGATATTTTAACAGATAGAACATTAGAAATAAGAGATTAAGAACCCAGTGTTTCAAAACCTGGAGAAGTTTGCTTATCTCATCATTTATGTGGCAAACTCTCAGACCTACTGATATAGAGGATATATCCGATCAAACAAAGCACCTTTAAAGTTTTGTAAAGAAACATTTTTCTAAAATGCAGATGAAACTTAGGATGTTTGCAGCAGGACATACACTGTTCAAATAGAAAGATCAATACTCTCAACTTCAATTGATGGTGTTATCAGCTGGACAGTACCTCTGACAGAGACACTGATGGGACAGACAGCAGCCAAGCTTTAAGGCTTATTTTTTTGTTAAGAGAGCTATGAATACCAAGGAAATAAAAACAAGAAGAGGAGCACACCTCAACTGAGGAATTCCATAATATTAGGACAGTAGTTTAGCAGTGCTCTGGAAACAAGAGGGCAACAGACTAAACACATTTTTTTTTAAAAAACCCACAAACTAAACATTTTGCAAGGTAATTGCTTTTCCCTCTATGAGCACATCTACAGCAAGAAATCTTGAAGAAATCACATGTTCATCTGTTTGTCTCAGTTTCTTATTTGTGAAGCTGTTATTTCATCTAAAACTTCTGGTAGAATTGTGCGTTTCAAACTAGAATACAGCTAGAATCATAGAAAGCAGATCACCATTAAGTTCCTTTATTTGTTTAAAGCAAGGCTATTCTTCAAAGAAAGCTCACAAGTATTATATAACCAAGGAAATTTTAAAATGCACATTAATACATTCTCCTCAAGTAAAAGATAAACCAATAAGCACTCCACAGTCAGGTTTTTCAATACAGCCTTCAAATGAACTAATCACCAGGGTAGAGATTAACAAGATGACCCTTTGAGAGAATAGCAATTAAGCAGGAAGGAAGAAGCCTCTGTTTTATGATAAAATAAGCACTTTACAAGCTGTTTCAAATAAAGGGCAAAGCTGACTGACTTAAGTTTACCTCTGCAACTTTAAGGAACTCTGAGATCCGTGTCATTCTAGTGAGGAACTTCTTATATATATCAAGGCCTTCTTTGCATTGGTTCTTTTTCATATCAAAGTATTTTTCTAGAAACAGTGAGAATATTTGCATTAAATAAGAAATCAAAATTTGCAAAGGATATGCAAAGTAAAAGCATATAAACCAAGACAAACAGAAAATACCTGCAGATCTGTTATTATGATAACTGCAGAAGTCACTATGCCTAACTTGCACCAAATGACAAAAGCTCTGTCAAACGTGAGCTATTGATTCCATGCATGCAATTACACCTTACCTTGCAGGTACTAGATACCACAAAAGCATAACCACCTTGAAGAGGACAATCAAGTTTAAGAATAGGTCACCCAAAGAAATGTAAATTCATCTTCTTGGGAAGAAGAAGAAACAAACAAACAAAAAAAGGCAGTTTTACAATCTGGTAATCAAATATCTACTCTATTCCAGAGGCCAGATATCAGGCAAGATTTTGATCTTCTCTGACAAACTGATGGCTCGCTCTTACTATGGCCTGGTGACATGAAGTATAACTGATTAGAAAACACCAATCCTGAAAGCAAGAGGGTCCCACTCCTCTTTTGAAAAGTGCTTTCAAGGCCTGTTTCTTTTATTAAGCTTCACTCAAAACATAAGTGAAAGCAACTGCATGTTACTTCTTACCAAGGGAAAGGAAGCTGACAGGGGTTTCAGACTGAAGACTGACTGACTTTAGGTTGTCCCTTACTGACTTATTCTGGATTTTACTCTTCATTTTGCAAGCACCGGGTAATGACCGCAATCAGGTAGCTTCATCCAATCACAGAATACAACCAAATCAAGCAAGTCAACAGATTACTTTCAACTTAATTCTTTTCTAAATTTAGGGTCCCCTTCACCTCCAGTATACGCAAGTTAAAGGGCCTTAACCCTGAATTTGTAATTCTCCTTAAAATGTAAGCTATGCCCTAGGAAATAAGAAAACCAATCATGGAAACAAAGCAACATTGAAGTTTCAATAGCCAAGCAATCACTGATGTTGTGACTGCAGATCTGTAACTGACCATAACTGATTCCTTTACTACTATACACAAACTGATCCTGTTTCTTAAGAAAAACCCCAACCAACATTAATACTATAATTCAGGTTTGCCATGCAGTTCAATATGACAAAAAAAAACAAACCAACAAACCAAAAAAAAAAAACCAAAAAAACCCAACAAAAAAACCACAAACAAAAAACCCCACAACAACCCAACCCAAAACCAATGCACACAAAACCCCCCAACAAAGCACTGCAAGAAAAAAAATTAGGTGAATAAAATCTTGCATGGGCTTTGCTTTCAGATTTTACCTATCCCTGTGTGCAAAGCAATGTCAAATGCAACTGCACAGACAAACATTGGAAATAACAGTAAAATTTTGATGTTTTACAGTAAGACTGTTTCAGTTTCTCAAGAGAGCAGCTCTTGTGAATCATTCACTGAGTTCCCCCCCAGAGCTGAGCATTGCAGAAAGCAGTTGTATTTACCCAAGAGGTTAATAATCCCTTCGTTGTATGCCGCAAACAGTCTAATGGCATCTTTGAAGAGGAGCATGAAGGCAGCATTAATTACACCATTTGTAAGTTCATTGCTATTAACCTAGGAAGATCAGAGAAGAAGTTAATTGAACTGGATTGATCTCTTACTGGAAAACTTCTAGTTAAACTCCAGCATGTTATCTCAAGACATGCTTTCCAATCGTCTTACTGGCTATTAGCAGAAAGTAGCATCATAACAAATTAGCAGTTTCATCACAGAATTAAATCAAATCATTTTGGCAGACATTTTTGTCAACCAATGCTAATGTTAACTAAAATAACTAGAAGACAGAGGGCAGAAATAATCAGCTTTTCAACAAACAAACAATTCTTACATAAGGTACACAATCAAAACAGTAATTTATCACAAACCATTCTCTCCAGTGAGCATTGTATTTCTTTTTTCTGACTTCTTGGGGGTATACCAATGAACAAAATTATTTGTGCTCTTTAAGCTGTGCAGATAACATGGAAACAAGTGCAAGAACTTTTATCTTGACCTATTCTACAATCTTGGGCATGCTTTTACAACAAGTTGACAGTATGTTAGAAATGTACATGCTGCTAAACTTACATTAAAGTCAAGAAGCGCATCCATTTGATTTTGTATAATTGGTACAGTTTTTAAGAGTTTTTCTGTGCTCATTGTTCTCATCACTCCATCAGCCCTGTTGTGAAAAAAAACCAAAGAAAATTCTTCACATGAATTTTGAAGGCAATTGTTAGTAAGAAACAACAGAATATATATCAGGTCATCAGAGAAACCATTTAAGTCTTTACCATACAAAGCAAGCCTTGTGGTGTTTAGGAATGGTGTCTAGCCAATATAACTCTAATAACTGCAGTGCAGAAAGACAACAACTTATTTGGTCAAAATATAAATCCAAGATGAATTTTTACTCAGAGAAAATGAAATTGATAGTGCTTAGAAATACAGGAGAGCTACAATGCATCAGGTAACAAAAAATAAGCTCTCAAGATTATTTTTGAAGCAATTTTTTATGTATTTTTTTTCCAATCGCCCAATTATTATTTTGTGTCAGTTTGCATTCTTTTCAACTTAAAGATGTAAGAAAGAATAAAAAAATGCAGCAGTATGTTTTTCAAGCTTTTTCAGAAAGACTGTAGAGACTACATGAAATTTCCTTTTAATAGCAGACTACCAATATTTGATTGTTTATTAACTGTTCAGATTGAATAGACTAAGATTGGCTGCACATCCATCAAACGAATATCAAAAATATCCAAGAAAAGCAACAACTGAGGAAGAGACTAAATCCTCTCAGTGACATGAAACAACTGCTTTCTGTAAGACAAATCAGACAGCCTTGCAGTTCATCAGCATGCACACAGCAAACCAAATGTTTCCTGCAAGTTGAAATCTTATAGTGCATCTTCACAGAAAAGTTTGTGGCTGTTCTCCAGGCTGGAAAGCAGTGGGGAGCATGCTGCTTCCAGCTCTCTACTCGTGCACTATACTTACTCCTAACAGCAAACAGTAACTGCAAGAAATTTAATGGAGTACAGCATAGGAGCAAGGCCCCGAGAAAAATGGAACCCGAGGTGTGGAAAAGCCAGACTGCTGCCATCAGAACAGTTATTCCTATTGGCTCACAGAAGGACCTCCAGAAACATGGTGCAGGCTAAATAATTCACCTCATCAGGCCTAAAACACCTGATAAAACAATTGTGTATCTCTCTAGAGCAGCTGCAGCCACCCTACCACACACAAATCTTAGGCGTGGAAAATGCTGGTTTGTGTTGCTGGCAATCCAAGCAACTCTAAAGGCAGAAAGAGCAAAAGGAGCTCAAGCATACTCCTTTTACTTCAAACCAAAATGGACTCTACGGTGTTAGCAAGGAGGCAGAAGGGATTTGGACAATGTTCTAAGGCCCAATCCAAATGCCTTTACAGCATTAATGCAAGATATCATTAGACAGCCCATTACTACAGTTAATTCATTCAATAGTATTAAATTCAGATTTCAATGGATTAAGAATTAAGTTTTTAGTTTCAATATAAACTAACCTATGCATGGATGATATAGGACACCCAAATGTAGAACTAATATTATGCTTTTAAACTTTAAAAAGCACCATATACAGAGATAATGAACAAAGATGGAAAAACTGTCAACTGTAATTGGTACCTTCTCTTCAGCCTTCCCAAAGAAGAGCTCCTGATTAATTCTATCGTTCACTATAACATGTAATCTTCCAAACTACTGGTGCTCTGCACTGTGTTATTTTACATGTAAACAGGTACCTAGTCTCCAAACAACTCATTTCTCTTAAATGAGCACACTTTCCAGGGAAAATTTTAATTCCTGTAGACCAACTCAGGATAGCATCTGCTGCAATGGACTATTAAAAGTACAAATTTACACTACCTTCACAAAGATAGTAAACTTCATACAGATATTTTGTGACAAGAACAGAGAAACACCTGGAAGGACTGCAAGGTGTTTCACCTGTTATTTAAACCTTCCAGAGCTACAAGTACAAATAAATTGCACAGTCCTCTATATTACATACAAGGCAAAGTATACAATCTATTGTGAAATATTTGTTCAAACTTCTACTTTTTTTATATAGACTTTGATGTGTAACATCTTTCATGCCTTTATATTAAACTGTTAATGTTTAAAGATAAATAAATTACAACAACTGAAGTAAAATATTTTTTGCAATATACATTATTGGGCAGTCGAGCCTTTGTGTGTCATGGGAAATATTCAACAGAGAAAAGGAGCCATTATTGTGTGTATTAAGCCTGAGCCAACACCAGTATTTTTCACTTGAATTACAGGACATATGACGAAACCTCAAGATCAGTAGAAGAAAATGCAGTCCTTACCCTCTTTTTACTTTTGTGAAGTCAAAAGCCACTTGTCTATAGGAAACTGCCTTTTCATTCAAATACCTGCTATACCGCCTGATAAACGTTGACATGTCATAACCTAAAAAACAAGTTTCAGAGGTTTATTACCTACCAAATCAAAGAACAAGAATGTTATTCTAAATAAAGTGCAAAATATTAACACAAGACAGCTCCATTAACTAGGCAAAATTGTGCAAAAATATAATCTGAAAATAACTGGGGACGTCATTGTATTCACCACGTAAATCAAACAGACAATACCACAAATACCTAGACAACCTCAACTACGTAAAAGTTTACACTTCACTTCCTAAGGAAATTACTTCCGAAAGCAAAACAAAGTAATTTTTATGCAAGTTTTCTTAGACTACAATAGAAATTGCTATAAAAAAAATTAAATGATGCAGTCACAAGGGCGTTCACATCAGCTCTGCAACACATAGTCTCATTTGCAACTCAATAGAAAAAAAAGGCTTTGATGGAAACACTACAATATGACAAATTTTTCTCTGTTAAGACAGCAGTTACAGGAAATATTTTGATAACTGTCAATCTAGGGGTATAGACTAAGAAAAATATCTGTTCATAGTCTGTGCTGAGACCATGGAAGTTAAAATTCAGTAAAATGACACAATTTGGTAGAGCCTTGGTTATCACTGAGAAGGTTTCTGTCCCCAGGCAACCACTTTGGCTGCCTACTCTAGTACCCTTGTGGCAAAGATCAGAAGTACATAAGAAGCAGTGGAGAAAGTAAGGAACCACCTTAGGAGAAAAAACAATGACAGCAAGCTATATGTATGGTCAGAACTGCACTGAACTGCAACACAACAGTTTGGAAGACTATTTCAGTTGAAAAATCTGAACCAGAGAAACACTTATCTGCCCACTGAATTAGTCTCAAAGATAAATGGGATGGTCTTCGATCAATTTCCCAAAAAGGTAATTTAAAATTTTTTAAACGCAGTTCTTGTCTCACTGACATGATGTACGTACATACAATGCATTTTTTAAAAATTGAGTTACTAATCAAAACTGCCCCATTTGGAGAGGTCTATCTCTATAGAAATAAGAGGAATACTGAGATCTGTATCACTAAGGAAGTCTGAAGCCTTTAAGTAAGCCTGTAAGAAGAGATGCAACATATTCCTCCAGCAGACAGCTCCTGCCACACCATTACGGCATTTTATTTAAGAAACGCAGCCTGGGGTAAAATGGACAGAAAAGTCACTTCCTAAATGACAGGGTTCATTAGAGTAACCAAGTTGTCTTTGCTGTTCCCCAGCACATTACTAACTTTTAATGAAAAAAAGACACCTTACCTTGCAATCCACTTTTGTCTAGGAAATTGCTCAAATTAAACAATGTATTTCTGGACGCCAGATACTGGATAAAACGCTAGATGAAAGAAAAAAAATTGAATACTTTTACTGTGTTACCAAGGAGAAGGAATTGAGGTAACAGTACTAGAAACTTTTTATCCAGGTTAAGAAATTCAGCTTTCATGCCTTAAGACCGACTTCAAATCTGGAAACTATTACAGAAACTTATATGAACTATCGAAGTAAGTCAGTTATTTTTTTTATACATAAATCTGTGAACAAATCCAAGTTGTATTTTGTATGAAGGCCTCGTTTAGTCAGAGTTTATTTTAAGCTATAATATGGAAGTCTGAACTTCTGAAAAAATCACTTCAAATACATTCTAATTTTACATGCCTGTACTTGTTTCACTGACTTCAATTTTATAACAACTGATTTAATTTTGCCAATCAGCCAAGTCATCTTTGCTCAGCATACAACTGTAATGGTACTTAGCTTAAATACGAAAATAAGGTGATATAAACATTAGTTTGCTTATAAATCAAATATCAAACATAACAATCCATATAAAGAATTATCACTGTATCACACTTAATACTTACAATTATACATAATTACAAATTACGCTTCACAAAGTGAATGATGCTATTTTCATCTTGTAAAGGCACATTTCAGATCATTGACACAATTTAATAGGAAAAAAATTTTGTACAGAGCTGCTACAAAAATAAACCAATCATTCAGTTGCAGTAAACATTTAGACAAAAGACAAAAATAGCGTTGATTAGTGCAACATGTACTACTTCATTACTTTCATTAGCATACAAAGGTTACATAGAAAAAGGACTGGAGAAGAGTAAAGGCACTCAGTACGTAGCTATAAAGGAATCAAGCCAAAATTGGAGGCACCATCCCTGGAGGTATTTATAAGACACACAGATGTGGCATTTGTGGATGTGGTTTAGTAGTGGGTTTGGCAGTGCTGGGTTAGCAGTTGGACTTGATCTTAAAGGTCCTTTGCAATCTAAATGGCACTGTAGTGAGTTTGCACTCTCATTGTTCAAGTACTATTTCTAACTGTGAAAACTTCCATCTTGAGCAGCAATCTTACCCTCATTACTTCCGTAACATATTTAGCAAGCAAAATTTGTTTGGAAATTCTACTCTTAATGGAAAGTGTTTCAGACAGTGGTCACATGAAATACCTTTAATTACTATGAACTGTTTTGGTATCAGTTTAAAATTCATATGACTCAAAGTGCAAACTGTATACACTGTGTTTTGAAAAGGGTCAATTATACCAATGAAAAGCTTAAGCTTCAAGTCAACAACAGAAGTTTGCCCTCTTGTGGCTTAGTTAGCTTCACAGAACAGATTTTCACCCAGATCAGCAATAACTTGCAAGTGAAACCAGTATACGTTTAAAAACTTAACCTCCCCCTCCAACCCAGACCAGTCAGTCAGAGGAAGCAGTTCCTCTGAATGCAACCTGAAAAGAAAAAATTTAGTAATTTGATAAAGCTATCTCAATTCCAAAGTTCATAGAGCTTACCTTATTATGATGGCTTGCAGTAAAAAGGAATGTTTACAAACATTTCCTAAGAAAGCCTTAAAAATATATTTTTGGCGTTTTTTAAAATGCAAAACATTCAAGCGGCTGTTATGCTTGGCTTGGTATTTCAAACAATAAGGCCCCATAGGAATTCAATTTGTGAGACGAAAAAAGTTTATTCCTTTTTGTTTAACTTGGGGTTATGGTTGTTAAACTGTTCAACTGTATTTGGTGTTATTTCACCCTCAAAGCCAACTCATAGGCACACATTTGTTTTTATTGTAAAAGGTTAGGAGGTGATGGTAGAAATCAATTTAGAAACAAGTTATCTTGTTTCTAAACAAGAAAAGACCAGAGGGTTAGCTACAGCATGACGGTAGAAATGTTTCCATTTTCAGGTTTTAGAATCCCATGCAAGTTAATTTTTCTTGGGTTTTTTTGTTTCATCATTACAATATGAACATAGAAAAAAAGTACCCTCAGCATTTGGGACACTTACTTTTTACTCTGGAATTACAAACTTTGAAGTAGAAACAACATAGACAGACGGAAAATGAGACCTGTGCTCATGCAGAGTTGGACCAAAAAAGGCCAACCCAAAGACTGTCTCACAAAAAGAATTAGTGGAAGCATTTAGCTGGCATTTACAGGAATGAGGGGCTGCAAGTGTTCTCAGCCACATCATTTTTGTATTACCTCATTTCCATACACCATTAGATGATGGGTTGTGATAAGAGATTTGAAGACCACTACCCAGCTACTGTTGGTAGTTCTTTCAAATAAACTATCCGCCAGTTGTGGGATGTTCACATTCATCTCATTCGTGCACTGGATTAAATCTGCAATAAAGAAATTTCTGTTATTATTATCAGTTCTGTGAAGGAAGATCAATATTGTTCCCCAAAAAAACAGTACATTCATTTTATGTAGTAATATTTTTGATGAAAACTGAGGGCTTTTCCAGTAAAATAAATATTGAAAAGCACCATGGCTCTGGTCTACCAGAACTTTGTAATACAAAGTTCACTCTGCTCACTGCCAAGATTCAACTGCTTCTGCAGCTGCCTTAGAAGGCCCTGGAACAGAAGTACCATAATGACTTACACTACTTCTGACTATCAACTCTGAGCTTTCAAACACCTAAAGCATTAAATAGCAAAATAATTATTAAATGGTACCATTTAATTAAGTTTTACTGGAAGATTATTACTAGAATTAACTGTAATCTCAGATTTCTGGCCTCTTAATGGATCAGTAAACCCTTTTAGACTATGGTTCAATGTGAATAATAAAAGATCCAAATACTGCTTAATCTTGATACAATGCAATCAACACCTTCAAAAGGGCAGAGGAAATGTTGAGTGGAAAAAGGAGCCTCTAGCAACAATGCCAGAAATTGACAGATTAATTTAGTTAAAACAAAGTTGCATTGTTAACCAAAAAGATGGTTAGGAGCACGAGACCTGAAGCTGCCTAGCTAAAACAAAGCTTTCCAATTTCTGTTCAGCCTGGACTACTGTCACACCTGTGTAAACAAGGGGAGCGATACTCTCAGTACAACCAATAAAACACTATCTAATCATCCAGTAACTTATTTCCAAAGCTGATGAAGGAAGAGATGACTTAAGATCATGACACTAAGTTGACAAATAGAACACAAACAACTATATGATAATACAGCTTGCTATTATTTAATATAAAGCTTAACTTAATGCAACATAGTACTGATGAAATTTTTCTACTATTACCACTCCAAAAATAAACCAGTCATTTTCACTCAAACTGACAGCCCTGCCAAAGGCCATAGCTCAATAAAAATCAAGATTTCAGAATGTCCTATGCCTGCCTGTCTAAGGACTACCAAGGCCTACTGGAAACACCCATTTAATCTGAAGGCAAACATTTCACCTTTGAAGACAGTTTTATACCTTGCTATGAACAACCATTCACCTTGAAGGACTCCTGAAAGACAGGACCTTCCTTCAGCTAGAGCAGCAGGTAAGCACGGCTACCACATCCACAGAACTAGTATGGTCAGAACTGAAAAAGCTGCTATTTACATGTTTAAGTATTAAAGGAAGCGAGCAGGAAATTATTTCCACATTCATAAATGTAATTAGATGGAGAGATAAACATTCCTTTATCTGCAAGTAAAATTGTGATGACTACAGGCATTCATGACCTCATTTTTAAGTCACGGTTATCTATTATTGGATGATGATTTGGGGCTGTTAAGACAATGCCAGGATATTACTCAGCAAGAGACGTGCTCTGAACTGGATCATTAAAACCAAGCCCTGCAGCTTCTTCACCTTCAGGTCTTCCCTCCTAAATAGTAACACAAGCAGTTTTGTGCAAGGCTATCTGGCAGGAACACACATTAAATATAAAGGCACACACATCACTGGATGTCAAGTCATACGTTTTTGCATAAGAGGTGCAAGTGCATATTACAAAGTGAACTTCTGTTCTTAAATGCAACATTTGCCAACAGATCAACAGTTACAAAAAAAATACAAAAAAAGAGGTGGCACTTGAAAATCCACTATCTAAAAGCATTAAAAAAACGCTACCCCTAATAAATATCCAGTGCAGACGATATTATGTGCTGGGAGAAATGTTTTCTGAAATGCCACTGAACTTTGAAATCGTAATCTGTTGCTGTGTGTAAAAAAAGCCAGGCTCTGTAACCCAGCAGAAAATCATCCCTCACAGGACTGATGAGTGTTTATGCGAAAAGCGTATGAATGAACTTGGTGGGGGGCAGAGGGAGAGAGTGCAGGCACATTATGAGGAACCAGTAACCAACTGGGAGAGAACACAGGCAAGAAGAGAAGTACGCAAGCAACCCCAGCCTTCAGTGAAAGTAAATTTGCAAATGCAAACACGGGAGTCACTACAATACTACAGTTACTACAAACTAAATTTAGCAAAACATGAAATTTCTCTCTCTCCAAAATGCTGATTGAACAGATATGCAATAATCTGCTGTGTCTTAATACCTCAAAATACCTACATTGTACACATCTCAGAAAAGTTACATTTCTCTGAAACCTCTTTTGAAAATATTTTCATGAACAATGCTAAATAGGTAAAGAAATATTTGCACAGTAACACCCAAATTAGATCAGCAATTTTTGTCCTAACTATGCTATAAGCAGCATAGTACAGACAGCAGAAGATGGTATCCCTCATCCCACACTGCTGCACTACATCCCACACTGCATATACAGTGTTCTTACTTATTTATCCTATTCCCACAAACATCCTTCATTAAAGGAGAGGAACAAATATATAGTTATTTTCACATCCTACACTTAACACAACTCGTCTCACACCCACCTATGAAAATACTAGCTATGTGTTTGGAAACCTAAGGGCCCCAAAGCAACAGATCTCTAGACTGCTACTTACTGGAAGTGCTGTGAGCAATATCACAGGCAGGTGTATAACCAAAGGGTACAACACTAAGGGCAACAGCTTTCATCTTAGAGCAAAAACAGAAACAAACAAACAAAATAATCAAGAAAACAAAGGCTAACCCTTGGTGAAAGAGTGATGCCTGTTTCATTGATCATCTTGTCATGGGAGTCAAGGAGGAAGATTGAATACTTACCCCCATCAATACTACAGAAAAGAAAGTCACTTTCTGTATTGACCTTCTGCTTTAAGGCCCAGAATACCTCACAGCAGAAAAAGAAACTCTCCTGGGAAATATAAACCACCTAAAATCATAGAATTCTGCAATTCTAAAATCTATTAAAACTTTCACAGTATGAGACACACAGCACACAAGTGTTAGATAGCAAATGTCATTCATTGTTTCAAAGAAGACAGTAATTACCAACAAGAATCTTAAGCTTGCACCTGGCTGGGAGACTTCTACGAGGGAAGCTTAGACAGCAACAAATGCACAGTCATATCCATGGATGTAGCTGGGGACAGCCAAGGGAAAGGCCACCAGGCTGCCCAGGGCATAGAGCACACGGTGCACAAGAACTGGTTGAAGGAGGTGGGTTTATTCCACCAGGAAAACAGAAGACTGGAGTCAGGGAGGGGGAACATAAATGCCAGATATTTCTTCAGCCAGATATTTCTTGGAGGTTCACAGAAAAAGGACGATAAGCAAAAGGGAAATGGTCAGGCACCAGAGCCTGTAAACAGCCAGATCTGTTAATTTTCAGCATGGTTTAAAAGCTGGGGTTCATTACAAAACCTGAGGTCCCTTCCAATCAAAAGCAATTTACAAATCTATTCAAGGTCTGTGGAAAGAGAGAACAGAGGCAGGCAAAAACAGAAGTGACTGACAAAGTTGAAACTGGAAAGAGTAGTCCAACAGGTATTCCTAAAGATAAAAAACCTTAGACTTAAGTGATTGACAAAACATGTTTTGAGAACACCATTTACCTACCTACACTAAATTGTATATAAAATTTCAGCAGAGATTTCAGAGCCAAAACTAGATTTTCCAAGAAAACACTTGTAGCTTGTTTTTAAATAGTGTTTAGATTTTATTTTTGTTATAACAGTTAAAGCTTTCACCACTAAGCGACTTTCACATAATTCAGTTGTTTGGGTCTTTTTCCACCAAAGCAAGGGTTTTGCAAGGAATCACAACAAAGGTCTGGCCAACAGACATTTCAGGAACACTTGAAGATTTGCAACTGCATCTGTACCAAGGCAAGCATATTGCCCAACCCCGTTCAAATGAACTACTGCAAAACATACAGTAAAATACTGTAGAATACTCAGGCTTAGAATAATAATATACTCACACTCCCAACCAAGAGTTCTCCAGCCTTTCAACTGTTCAGCCCTCGTTACAGGAAAGAACCAAGCGATTCATTGCCTTACACAATTCATAGTAACCAGGTGAAAGAAGTGTAAAGGTGCAAGACTGAAGATTCATGCACAAGAAAGAAGCAGCATCACCTACACAAAGTAGTTACTACAAGGCTGTGATGATAAAGTACACTGTCTGTTCCACACCAGGCATGTAGATGTGGATTAGCCAACCCACGGTAAGGGATCATGAGTCTTGACCCATGGCAAACACGAGGCAGTCAGGCTGGATAACAAAGCATCAAAGGCATCTGCCCCAAATTACCCCAGAGAAGGCGTGTGCTTTCAGCTTGTGCCTGTGACCTAACTCCTTGTGCAGCACCTCACTCTGCACCAGGCAGCCTGCTAAGACAAACTTATGAAAGACTGGTTTCCTTCCCCACAAAAAAGAACCACAAGGTATCCTGAATGAGTCTTTATGATTTCTTTTCCCAGAATCTTACTCATATTAATTCACAGTAAGATTATAAAGAACTGGGTTGAAAATAGCTTTCATCAACAGTTTTAGTTTCAGATACAGTTTCAGACCATGTCATTTGTGGTAACTTGACAAATAGGCTGAATTTAAGGCAGATTTACATACTTCATATACGTGCAGTACCTGATTATTTCCAATGGTTTACCTGTATCTCTCATTTTGAACAATATTTCTATTCATAAGTATCAACCTGAAAATATTTACAAAAATGAGATCTTCCAGGCCAGAAATGGCCCCACACGTGTTACTCCAAAATAAGTCAAGCAACTGTGACAGATATCCCTCTTGTCAGCTATTGCTTTTTCACCTATTATACCACAGATACTACCTAGAATAAGCAAGTAATTGGTTATATCCTGCAAGTTATTGATAGTTGTGCTGTTTTTAAATATATATATAATAGGAGAGACAGTACCCTTTCAGTAAGCAATTGAAACGTTGATTATCCAACATGAGCAGGCAGATAGTGTCAAGAACTAAACACATTACATTCTTCAGTTAAAAAAATACATGAATAACAAAAGAATATTTAAATACATATTGGTGGATCCAAAGCACAAGCCAATACACATCAGATCAGGTTTACTCAACTGGTAAATTTAAAATTGACATCAACATAGCAAACCTGTTTCTTTTTTTAAATACAAAAGGAAATATAAAACATTTCTTGCATGCATTAATATTCCTGTAACTTATGTCCACATAGAGGAGTTCAAAAGAACACAATTAATTTAGTACCTTTCAAACTGAAGAGATAACATGCTAGTGACTGACACTGCACTCACGAGGGAACACTCGTGGCTAATCACAGTGGTGGAATACAGGACAGTGTTTATCCTTAAGATAATTCTACTCAAGAGTGCACATCTCCCTTATGCTTAATTCCCCTTTCACCTAAGGCCATACAAAACAATTTTTAGATTTGAGCAAAATACTTAATAATCATTGACACAGGGCTATTTTGCTTTCCTCTAATGGACCAGTTTCTCAACAAGACAAAACATTCAAAGCTGACACACCTTTTTTTAATATATTATCATACTTTTAGAAATGAGTAGGAAAAATGTTGGTGTCTCAACTTAAAAGCTGAAACAAAAATAAAATACTAATGGAAAAGACACAGTTAGCTATACTGCCAATACTCAAGTTAAATTCCTTTCTCCAGCTGTCTAGATTTCCATTAATATCATGATTTTCAAATTCTACCACTTCCTTCTATGTTAGGGTCTCATTTCCTTCTTCTACACAAATATTCGCTGGAACAGAGCTGCTCCCTCATTTGGTCAGCAATCTTAATCAAAATGCAAATGCTGAAACTAAAAATCTATTAAACAGCTAAAACATTTCCAAAGGATAGATGAGAAAGCAGCACTGTGACCATCTCCCATGCAACAATATACCATGCAGCAGCAGTTAAAACACTGACAACCTTATGAATCTGGTGAAAAATTTCAAAGATCAGAAGTCAGCAATTTCACATCACACGGTTAATGATATGAAAAATGATTGGTTTTATGCCATCAAGAAGTCAGCCACTAGACAAAAAATTCCTTCCTTTGAATTTTTGTTACGAATAAGTTACAGCAAGCTTTTACTATTTCTAAACAAATTTTATGGGTTTAAGATTAACATTCCCCTACTTCCCCCTAAAGAGCTCATTATCTATATGCCCATGTGGATTTTAAATAGTCCTGTTACAGGTTCTGGGAAAGCACACATGCCTATCACATCTTTCCTTCCCAGAAGGACATTGAGAAGGTTTCACAACAGGGGAAAAATATGGGTTATTGTGAAAGGGGGGGGGGATAAAGAAATAAACATGTTCCAGTTACACTAATGTAACATTTGTCAACAGATCTTAAATGAAGGAGAAACTGAATTTAGCAGCAGCAAAGTTTTTCACCGTCAGTTTTTATTTTGTTATTTACTGAACTAGAAGTGTCTTTTTTTAACCAGAGTGGTTTGCATGAAATGTAGCATAAAATATTAGAAATATCTAACCTCTGTATATTAGATATTTTTCCCAGCTGTATTTTTCTTCAAATTTCTATAGCAGATCATCTTCCTTCCCTGAATAATTGGCAAGTCAAGGTAGTCCCTTATTTTCAAAAGTTCAATACAAAGTATCAAGAAGAGTTTTTCAACTGGCTGCAGATGACAACAACCATTTTGCGGATGACAACAAGTATTTTCGATTATGGAGGTTATTTTTTCTATTCACCTTGACACAATGATTATGAAGAGTTTGCTCTATTTTTATCCAGTCACAAAATTAACAAAATTGAAATGACTTCAGAAATACATACCAGTTTTATTCTAGTAAAGCTCTTTGAAAACATCTCTAGAACATATAATAGACAGTGTTCTCTAATATTTAAATACTTGGAGGACTTAACTGTGCCATGAAAGGACACTTATAAAAACTCCAAGAAATCAGAAATACTAAAATAAGGACAAAAGAGAAAGGTTTCCTGTAAAATCTAGAATTAAAATCTACTTCTACAGATTAACAGTTCTGATAACTGCAAACCCTGACACATTCAGATCTGATTCTACACATCCCAACTGACATTTTTAAAGCAGATAACTTAATGTAAGCATATGGTAATTCTCTAAAAAATTTCCCACTTCTTCCACAGGTGATGTCCTTATTTAAATACGGGAAATAGGATTTGAAAGTTCCTGGATGTAAATAAGTACTTTTCATTACAGAACCAAGCAACTTGTCTAAAAAGAATACTCAAAATAGTTCTGAGCATTAATGCAAATGGGTAAAATTGTAATTTTTTAAAAAAATTATTTCTTCCTCAAAATGATACATTTGGTAACTAAGAATTAAGCTTGTGCCGAAACAAAGATACCCCAAATGACATACCGGAGTGATCAAGCGAGTCAGAGTGATGTTAAATTTCATTCTGAGCCACTCACTAAAGGACATGTAATCTGCTGGAAGAATATTATATAACAAGCATGCATTTGAAAACTGAGTGAATACTTCAGTGTTTTCCTAATTAACAGAAAATACCTACATTTGCAGTTTAAAACAATATATGCCGTAAACACTATTTGTTCTAAATTTAGGTTTGTTTCTCTTCTGAATAAACCCAACTGTACCAAACTACTTTACTAGAAGTAGTTTACTACATCAGATTGCCCCGTGGCTTCACCCAAGTCCCCTTCAGAAAGTGGACAAGGAAATCTGGACCACACATTTTTAAATTGACAATAAAAACTCCCACTGACAATTCTTTCTCTGAATATAAACAGCATCTTATCAGCTACATGCACTGACTCAGGAAACAATTTATGGAAGAGTTAAAGAAATCTTAGAAGACTCATTCTATTCTGAACTTTCCATGTTTAAAAGGAACTATGATTTAATCTCATTTATATTAGCTAAGCAGGATAAAAAAATGCAGAAAGAAGATTTATCATAATGTTGAATAACTTGCTCTATAGCCAAAGATTTATATTTTCATTTCATCAAGTTGCATCTTGCCTTTTTCTTCCAGTTTAAATGAGACTATCATGTTCTCTATCCTGCTTAAAACTGCTATTTCTAATTGGAATTCTTAGAAATTACTTTAAATCTCTATCAGTAACCCTGTGAACTCAGCATTACTGCCTCAGGTATCTTTTAACTCTACATTGTTCTCATATGGCAACACTTTGACTAACTTACTACTTCTGTTTGAGAAGTGTAAAAACTAATTAAGATACTTTCTGCAAAAAATACAGTAAAAATTAGTTCAGTTGAACAACTGCTTCAGCGAAGAATTCTCTGAAAAATATTAGTAGTGTCTACCAAAACTCCTCAACAAATAAAGCACCGGTAAATGAAACAGCAAAAGAAGTTAAAAAGAAGGGAAGCACAACTCAAACCATTATGTAGGGCACATGATTTTCCTTTTTCTTTTTTTCTTTGCTTTATCTTAATTCCTACATACTGGAAAGTGCCACATTAATCGTTATGAATGTTAAATCAAGTAGTATTCAAACTTCTCCAGTTACAAATATTGTGGAAATGACAAGTCTGGCTATGTTACCTTTGGAGAACTGATTCTTCAAGACAGACTTGAACATAATTTTCCTCTAAACTTGCCAAGAACCCCCACCACATTTTAAAGACTAACATTAAAATACTGCTAAATATTGCCTCAACAGCTCCAGCCACAGATTGTAAATACAACATTCTAATTTCAAGTACATTTGTCTCATTAATCCAGAAACAGTTACAACCAGATTTACACAAGCATTCAGTGTACCTTGGCAGCACATAAACAAGCTTGAGCGGTTTAGAAAATGAACATAACAACAACATAATTCTTGTTCTTATCTGCTTATCTAATCAGATACATTTCTCCTTGGAAAAAAATGGCAATTTCAGGCTGTTCTGTTCAGCCTGCAAAGAATCATGTTACACTTTCAGACAAGAGAAACTGATTCTCTAAAGCTCAATGTAAGAAAATAACCTGAATTGCCAGATCACCATAGCAGAATAAATTACTTACACACATTTAGGATCACTGACCTATAAAATAATTCATGCTGGTCAGAACCTCTGGACAGCATATAAGCTCCAGTCAGCTCCTGCAGGCTCCTGGCTAAATATACAGGTTGTTGGAACCTGGATCCCTCTGAGGAATGATCTTCTAAAGACATCCAGTTGTGGAACCACTATCAGTGACAATTAGTTTTGTTCAGTTTTATGTCTCTTCATTTCTTTCTGTACATAAGGAAAGGCTATTAAGCTCACAGCTGACCAGACTTAGAGCTAATGAAATTGGCTTTTGCAGCTACTGCTACAAGTTAACCCATTACTGTATTACCCCAACATTTCTACCCTTCAAGCTGAACACAAACCATAGATTAATTCACCTAGATCTTCCTTCAAGTTTAATGCATTGCAGAAGTTAGTTAGTTTAGACCGACACAAATTAATAAGATATATAACTCATAGGATGTTTTCACGACAGCTCATGACAAAACAGGGTGGTCCCATTCCTGTCTCTACCTGCAAACATTCACACACTTCCATTGCTTATGTTATGTCAGCACTTGTGTACTTCTCGGAACCATACTGACTTCTCAGAAGAGAAAAAAACCACACAAAACCCCCTGACCTCAGTGGTGGTGGGTGGGATAATGGGGATGACACATGAGGTGACACAACACAGTATAGTTTCTTCATTATCCTACAAGATACAAAATGGCTCACGAATGACCAAAATTGGCAAAAGCCACAACAAAAAAAGGAGATGATGACATGCAAAGGTAAGAGGAATGAGAGGAAAAAGGGAAGTGGACAAGTCCTCCCACTTTTGGCACCAGTGAGTGACTGTTACTCAACCATCCCACTACAGTCATCCTTTGTTCTTCCAAGATGTCTGTCTTGCCCTTCAGTGGTTACTGTACATTTCTACAGTTCGAAGTTTTCTTAGATTAATATGAGACTTAAAAGTCTGATGTTCTAGTGCAGATTAAAAAAAGAAATTCTCCTTGTGCTTCTCAGTGGAGACTGAATATCCACATTCTCCATAAAAAACGTCAACACAATGGAAAAACTACTATTTTCTTTCTTAATAAAATAAATAATTTTCTTTCAATGTTTCCCAACTTTTCAGTCTTCTTAATTCATCTGATCTCCTCTGGATTCTCTACAGTTTCACTGATTCATATATATAAATATACACACACATATATACATGGATGTATATATTTATTTTTATATATAGTTAAATACAGTGTCCCAGCTGGATAATGGAAATTACTTTCTTCTACAGACATATGGAGGGATGCCCATCTTTCCTATATTTTCACGTTGGTGGTTTATAATGAAAATTAAGTGAGCCAAACCCTCTTGCACTGTTTCTGCACATTCAGATAACCCTTTTAGACTCAAGTTCTACACCTTCCTTACACATTTAGACCTCTGCAAGCATTCACAGAGCAGTACTCCAATTTTTCAGTGAAGTAACTTCATCTTCTAATCTTGGTCTGAAGAGCAGCTGCAAACATTCCTGAGACAATGAAATTCTCTGCTGACACACAATGTATACCAACATACCAGTTACTAACAAAAAGCATCATTAGAACCACATATGGACATACTCTCTACTTTAAGTACCCTTCAATCCTGGGCAAAGTGATGTAAGCAGTCTGCATTAAAGCAGCACTCTCTTGTTCCACTAAGCTTGAGAGTCAAAGAAAAAACACACTAAAACCCATGGCTGTTACCTGTACGTATCAGTTGTTATAACAGGAGAGAACTATCTTTGTTAACATCTTAAAATACTAATCAATAAAAAAGTATCTAAAATATATTAGTTACCTTTCTAAAGATTAATTTTCTAGCTGCCACTCACTCTTAAGGCTGAATTCTTCCTCAAAACAGAACAAATCAACAATTGCTTCAGCTCCCTAATACTGAGAAATATGCAAGACATACTAAAACTACTGCATACTTTTGCTCTACATTCAGTTTCTACACTACCCTTTAAAAGTATTTTATCATGAAATCTAGTCCAAAATAATTATTAGCTCCCACACATACACTAGCACATTATTCCCACTGAAAAGTATCTGTAAACTTAGAGCCTTGATCCTATCTTTACAAACATGCTTAATAATAAGCCTGTGAATCATATTCTAAAGATGATTCTTGATTAAAAGATGAAAAATGTCTGTATCTATCAGCCAAGTAACATGACAATTCTTGCATAAGCTATACATTCAATCTGAATATTTAACCCACTGGCCTAATTAAACCAGGGAGAAACCAATATTCCTTTTCACTGATCGTATGCTAATTTCAATGCATTCATGAATAAAATTATGAATAGTTCTTTGTTCAACATTGTCAGTATTTCCAGAGTGCATAGCTGCAAACACCTGAGGATGCATCCCCTGTTTCAGGTTCTGACAAGCGAGAAAGCAGGTATGTACCTTAAAGGTTCTATACGTGCACTGCTGTTTAGAAATACATTAGGACAGGGGGCTGGGCAGGCTTTGATTTTGAATGACAGCCATTGGTTTGATATTGAAATCAATATTTAATATATTAGTGTATAATACTAAATTACGATATTAAATATGATAATAATTTATAATAATACTTAAGCATCCAATAAAACACTCATAGTGTGAATAGTCATACATAGCAGATGGATGGAAGTACAATGAACTGCATTATGTGAAATATTTTAACTTTGATGAAGACTAATTACTTTGAAAATTGCTTAGCTTTTACACTGCTTTTATATCCTACTGAAAACATGAAGCTATTTCAAGCAGCCTGCATACATGTGAGTTTATCCTATGATTTCACCTTACGATGCATAGAGAAGGCACATAACATGGTTTATAGATAGCTGAGAGATCAGTATGTGATGCCAGAGATATTAAACCTCAGGTCTCTCCATCACCACGTACACAATGAATGTTACCACACTGATTTCTGACAGGAACAGTGCCCAAGCCATCTGCCTTTGCTTACTGTAAATTTTTGGCTATAGTATGTACTTAAAGCCGTCTCTTTCTGCTCTGAAGAACCTGTAAATGTTCTATAGCTATTACACCTCCATACAATAGAAAACAAGTTGTCCTAATAGACACATTTTTAAAACAAGGCTTGTGAGACACATGTACAAGCTGCTGTTGTACTGCCAACAGCACGTAACCAATCCTTGCAGATTGCTCTGGATACCTCCTGGATGCAGGCAAAGGACCAACAAATGCCTTACCTGGCAGCTTGCTAGCAGTGGTACAGTAACATTACTGTAGCCCAGCCTACTGGAACAGGGAAACCATTTTCTTAACAGCAGACACCACAGAACAAAAAATCGTCAATGAGCACAATTCTGCAGCAGTTCTACAGCAAGACAACTTGTATTTTTTCAAGAAGGTAAGCCTTTAATGTAACTAGGGTTTGCTTCAGTATCTAACCCTCCTCAATCCTGCAAGGAACTCCTAACCTCAACTCTCATTCCCCTGGCTCATATGGCATTCAGACGGTATCTGTTAAAAAGTACACCCAAAGACAGCCAAAGTACCGATCACAGAACCATAGAATGGTTTATGTTGGAAAGGACCTTAAAGATCATCTGCTTCCAACACCCCGTTATAGCAGGAATGCCACTCACGATCAGGCTGCTCAAAGCCCCATCGAATCTGGCCTTGAACACTTGAAGGGATGGGGCATCTACAACCTCTCTGGGCAATGTATTCCAGTGCTTCACCACCCTCTCAGTAAAGAATTTCTTCCTAATATCCAATTTAAACCTGCCCTCTGTCAGTTTAAAGCCATTTCCCCTTGTTCCGTCATTATCTACCCATATAAAAAATCCATCTCCCTCCTTTTTACAAGCCCCCTCCAGGTACTGGAAGGCTGCAGTGAGGTCTCCCCAAAGCTTTCTTGTATCCATACTGAACAACTCCAGCTCTCTCAGCCAATGTCACCTTCCAACATCCGTGACTTCCTTAATCCTGCATTACAGAGGAGCAAGCAGAGAAAACGCCAGACTTCACACACAGCACGTTTTGGCAGTAAACACTTCTAGCACACTATCTGAATCTAAATATATGTATCTTCTAAATATACAGAGTATCCACACAAGTGTAATTTAGGTGTTTCTTAGATGTTTACCTTCCACACCCCTTTATTCTAAAAGATACACCAGAAAGCAATTTTGTAGTAGTGATGTACCCTCACTGTAGAGCACAGTGAAACTGAAACCAGTGAGCGTTAACACCAACCCGACCTCCTGCCACCATATCTCACTGAACAGATCTTCAAGCCAAAAAATTCTCCAGACCTTCATTATTTTGGAATTAATCACACACATGTAATTCATATTATTTTCTCTTTGAACAGCAGTGCTGCATCTTTAATTAGACAGTTTAATAGACAAAACCAAAGATAAGAGAAAACCAAAGCCATGTGATCTGAGGTTTTCCTACTTGTCTCATTTCAGTAGCTCAAAGGTCTTACTCTAGCAAAGCTGTTTGGAATATCTGTTATTCTCTCCCATTTTAAAACAAGATTTTGGAAATTGTATTTCCTTCTGAACAAAATCTAACTCTGAGCAAGAATAGCACATTTTTCCTGGATGCCTTTGGGAGCTGTCAGGAAGCATGTATTTAAGTTAAAGGAGTTATGCCTCTGTATTTGCCCTCCTCCATCAGTGCTGAAACTGCCAATGAAGACGTGTATATCTGATGCATGGTAGGACATATTTCTTGGTTGGTATCACCCTCTACAGCTTCTGGTTAACTGCTGGAAAAAACCCAGCCAAAACCTAAACTTATAATTGTGTGGAAATACATTTCCTTTTGGCAGGAGTCCATGCTAGTATGTTGTACAAAACAGTTGTACTATCAAGAGAGTCTAAAGGTGTGCCATCTACTACAGGTCCTTTTGCCCCTGTAGTATACTGGTTAAAAACCAACACATTTAATTGCTTTTCATGTACTTATACAAATTTGAAGAATTAACCTGATAAAGGAAACAAACCTGAGAATATTTGCACCTAAGACCGGAGAAGTTTAAGCCATATTCTAAAATGGTTTGATTATTACATCATGTTCTTCCAACATCATAGAGATGCAAAAATCACTAATTTGGCTTCATTTTAATATAGTAAGTATCAAAAGTCCAATATATAAAATTACTGGAAATAGTGCTTCTCTGGCACAGTATAAATAGAAGGAAGTCCAAATTATTTAGATTTTTAAAATTAGTACTATTTATTACAAAACAGTGCAAATGCTTTTCCTATAAATAGCATGAGGCCCACCTATTGGAGAAAACCTCCTCAGATGATAGCTTTAACCCAGATTTTTCCTATGAATAAGCTTTACACACATCATACTACAAATCCAGCTATGCTGTATTTCCTATTTTGTATGGATAATCTGTGTACCTTACTTTTCTGTAGATCTCTCAGGAAACACATACAGCAGTGTCCTGTCAGATGTTCACTTACTCTTATAGCTGACTAAACAGAGCTTAACAGATCTCAATGTAGCTGTGATTTAAAGGCTTATAAACAATGACCTAAGTAGCCCAACAAAAGTGGAAAAACCTGAAAAGAAGGAAAAATAAGGCAAAGACAATAGAATCATGGGGCTAATAAGTGACACACAAAACACAGATTTCATGAAGGAGCTTTGCTGAGGAATACTTTTTTCTCCTATTTTCTATAAAACAAGCTGGTCAAACTCAAAATAGTAACCCTCAAGATTATAAACTAAAAACACTTGCCCAAAGGTTGCTGCAAAAATTTCCTTACCAAATCTCAGTTAACAGACCAAGGAGGAAAGCAGTTTAGACTATTTCCCTATTATATCATATAATGAATTTTCTTAAAGAAAAAAAAAAACAAACAAAACATTCCCAACAAAGTACCTGAATTATTTGAATGATCAAAGCAGCAAATCCTCAAACTTCAAGTATTTATCATTCAGTGAAAATCAAACACCATCCTTCTCCTACAAAGTAAGTAGCAGAAAATCACACAAACCAGCACAGGTTTACACAGCTGGGTACTTGAGCTGGTATCTCAGAGATCAAATAGGCTAAATTTTGTACTCCCTGGTGTTATATGAAACAGTCAGAACATGCAATTTTGCACAATGTGTCTGAGATTTATCTTTCTCTATATTGAAAAACAACAAAAAAAAATACTCTGCACACCAGACATTTTTATATGACTTCTCTCTACTCCTAAGTGAGACTAATCTTCATTTTTCCCATAGGAGAAAGAAGGATAACAAAAAACATGAAACTACTCCTTCCATGTCAACGTATTTGGTGACATGCAAAATTCTAGTCATTTTGGTTAAAAAAGTGTCACTACCTTATAAACTACCATTTTTTTAAGCAACAAGGAAAATTCATAATACATGGATTTAGAGCACTTCTGGCAGCCATTTTAATGCAAGCTCCATCAATTCCATACAATCTATTTCACTTTTTGCACTTAAAAGTAGGTGAACTCATTAAAGGAGATCTGTTACTGACAGCCACTTTCATACCTTTTCTTTTGACCAAAACAGGATCAGGTTTTGACATGAACAGTTAGAAAACTGGATAAAGCAGAGCACAAGAGCTTAAAAAGAAAAAAAATAAAAAATTACCTCTCTTCCCATAAAAACAGAGGTATCACCACAAAATTGTTTCAACTGACACTCATGTACTGTGAGTGTGCAGCTCTTCCATGAAGGGAGGCAGTCAAGCAAAAGTACAGCTAAATTCTTCCATTCTATTAATAGAAATGTTGGAAATGCCTGCCTAATTTAGCTTTTACTTCCTTTTTCAATTTAGACTAACATCTCCCTTGAGATATTTAGAGCTCTCTGACCAAACAAAACTCACCCTGGCTCATCCTAAGTACATCTTCAATGCACAACATTGAAGGGCACAACAAAACCATCCCTTACAGACCATGTCAAAGCTGCTCAGAGTAAAAATTTTCAAATATACTGTGATAGAGGTTAGGATGGTGCAGGAACAATCTTCATTTAACACGCAGAGTAAAAAGGAAGCTGAATTTCTCCAGGACCATACACCAAGCTTTACCAATTTTTAGTAGCTAAAGCAGAGGACACACCCTCTTTACAGCAACGCTATTATGTCTAAGTTTCATAAATCCAAATCAGTTCTTTCCCTCACTCCTCAGTTTTAGAGACTGTTCCTGAGCCCTTCATTAGTGACCATGGGGTCATCAAGTGACAACATGGAGTTTCAAACTCTTTAAGTCTGAAACTGGATGGGTAAGGGAAATTGCATACAGAAAGAACTCCTCAGTATCCCCAGCTTTCAGCTGGGAATTTCTCTATTTACCATGAACAAAGACACGTCCCTATCACAAACAGCCTCTAAGATAAACTAAAGCCAAGAGAAGAAGTAAATAACATCTGCCTTTTGGTTTTCAGTAAAAGGAAAGAGACCTTCAGCCAGATTCTACCCTTAAAATTAAATAGTTTCATAAGAAAAGCTCAAAAAAGATAAAAATTAGTTTTTCCATTTGCTTCAAAGTAAGGTTTGTTAGTTGGTTAAAACCTCAGAGAGCTAAAAGGAATATGGAGCTATAGTAAAACTAGGTGTTAAGACATCTTGTGTAAGCCCTAGTATACACCAAGAGACTGACCACATTCCTGTCTACAAAGATTGCTCATTAACAGTTTAAAATAAGGACAAAAGCATCTCCTCCAACTCGCTGTGTTTTACTTACAGGTATTAAATATGAAGAAAGTCTCCTCATAAACTAACTGTGTGTAAACAAAAAGCAAAAAAACCAGCAAAACAAGAGAGAAAATCAGCCCCTAGAAATGCATGAGCTTCAAATTCATAACAATGAAATTCCAAGCATCAGAGGTTAAACAAATTGTCCTGTTCCCTGTATTTCCCTAACAATCTCTGTATCCCTAGCCACACTTGGGTGGATACTCTGTATATTTAGAAGATACATATATTTGAGAACTAACACAAAAACTCCTTCGGAGTTACACACCAAATTCAGCACTGAAACAAGCTTCATATATTCCAGATTTTTAATGCCACGTAACCTGCTTGGAAATTCATGTTACATTTGATAGGCTTAAATGATGCTACATAGTGGCAAAGCGTTTCACCTGAACAAGTCACGAAAAAAATTTGGGCTAGCTCCTTATTAACTACCAAGAACCTAAAAATAAAAGTCTGTATCCAGACAACCATTTTTCCTCAAAGCCCAACAAACAGTGTGCTAGTCCCTGTGTGCCAAACAGCTTACAGCTAAGAGTTCTGCATCCTGAGCTTTTCCATTCAACTGCTAATCAAACGTGACAACTTACCATGCATTATATATCCTTATTAGAAATAACTACAGTCCATAAATGCAGAAGTGTTCATATCTGGTTTCCATTTATTTCTTTCTTTTATTCCTATGATTAAAATCCACTTCACATGTATTTTTGATACTCTAAATCTTATTCTGCAGTGTTGCACTGTAACACTCATGACTGAAATGCAAACACTCCAGGGAGAAATAATCCCTAATGAATTTAAGACAGGTTATTAAAATACAACAGAAAAACTGATATAAAGGATAATAAATACAAATTCAGTCATTTGAATAAAGAAACAGCTGATCAGAGCATGGCTATATCAATGAAAGCTAGGGACATGGACATCCGGAGAACTAATTCAAAATTAAAATCTACCTAAGGATTCCAGTATATTTCTAAACAGTAAAGAAACTTTGCTTCTCAAGAGAAAAAAAGAACACATGGATATTGTTCAAAAAGACAATTTTCTTTTTTATCTGCAACTAGGATTTGAACTAGTTGTGGTTCGTGATGAATAAGAAGTAATTTCAAGTAAAACACCTGAACTTCAGCCCTAAAACTTACAAACGGACATAACCACTATCATGCTGAATTATGATCACCAATGGCTTCTGGCAAATAGAAAAGGGGACAGAATTAAACCTGATCAAATAACACCACTATTCCCTGTATGGAGACTTAACCATTACAACAGTTCAAAGAAGATTTTACACTTCACATAAAAAATAAGGTCAGATCCAGAATAAAGAGTTGTTGATCAGAAAAATTCATGAAGTTTGAAATAGGTTGCAATGATGGCTGCAACTATTATGGTAATACTGGGCAGAGATAAGGAAAGGGGATAAATCAAATTTAAGTGTGACCCCATTTCCAATTAAATATCGACCCATTTGTCAGCAAGAGTGGAGATATCAGCCAAATAAACCAAGTCCAACTGCAAGCAAATGTAGGCGAAACGGTGATCCAACTCGTGCACATATGGGAAGAAGTGGGGAAGAGAGGGAGATGCTACACAACAAAACTAAACCCAAGACAAAAAGCACACATGTGAACAGCAAAAGACAGGTATAGAAACACTTCCATGTCACTTTACAGTTCAGTATCCACTCCAGAGAAACCCAAACACCACCAACAGCAAAGTAAGTTACAAGCAGCCCTTAAGAACACCAGGGAACATGAAGACACCCACTTCTACCTTTTGACAGCCAAGGCATTCAACCTTCTCATCTGGCAGATAGAGTAAGAAGTCTCAGACAACCAGAGCTGCTCTGAGTGGATTTACTGCCAGACTGAAGGCAAAGAAATTTTTTTTTAAATTAAAAATAAGTATTTAGAACATGTTTACTTCTGTCTATAGTTTTGTAGCCTGAGTTTAATTTAAAACCTTGTATGTTACCCACTCTGGGCCTGAAATCTAGTTTACTATGGTTACTTTAGAAACTTAGGCTGTGCAGATAAATACCAGAGGGTTGGCTTGGTTTTGTTGGGTTCATTTTTCTTTTTTTTTTTTTAACAAAAGTAATTAAGGAAAGATATGAACCTCATTATCACCATTTCATAAATGGATAAAAAATATCCTTTTTTTACAAGTTATTAACATCAAAAAATTGTTTATACACTAGTTATTTAACTAGGAAACAGTGTAATTAAGGATTCACAATTTGTGTTTTAAATTTTATTAAATTAACTATTCAAAAATTGAGAAAGGTTACAAACAAGACAGACACTTTGTTGATGTCATAACACACAGCCAGCAACTGGAATAGCTGAGCTACTGCAAGCACCATATTTAGAGTAAATATGTGAAATACCAGAGCAGTTTCAACCCATGCAAACTTCTCACTACCCACATCAGGGAAAGAATCATTCCTGCTAGAATGGCACCAGTGCTGGAGCATAAGAATGTTGTGACTGAAGGACTGCTTGCTTGGGAGGAAGAAATAAAGGACAGCAAGTGAAGATTTCAAAAGTGTCTTTTCAGGAGAAAATGAAAAGGGAGTTGACATGGAGAACTTCTCTGTAAATTAACATAGGTATGAATGAAAGTATATAGGAGAGCTCAGAATGAGTATAATCCCCACTTTGTGAGGTTTTCTTATTTAATTTAGACTACTTATGTCATGACCTGCATAAACGTCTCAGGATTTCACTTTATGCCACCGCTGTTCATTTCAGTAAATTCTCTTATGCTTCATTCTGTTAATTAACAAGCCCAAGTCAAATTTTGGTGTAGATCTTGTCAATTTACACTCTCTCTTTTGAGGTAAAACTTGTAAAAGCCTAATTTACCCTTGTATAATATTGCAAATGATCCAGATAAGCATTACTTTAATAAAGCTCCTTTAGCAAAGTAGCACAGGAGATGTTTAGTCACAATCAGAAAATCCAGCGTATTTGCTAAATCTGCATGAAACGCTTAACTTCATTAAGTTATTCTCACACAGTTAAATACAGCTTAGTTCCCTAATTTCTAAAATCCCAATACCCGATTTGTCACATATTACTTGTAACTTGGATTTACCGTTAGTAGACTTAAGACCACCACAACTTAGCACTAAATTTACTAACATTATTTTTAGGTTTAGAAGCTACCAGCCAACTGATAAAGCTAGAGGTGAAACACAAAACAGAACACTACTTCTTCTTCAAGTTTTGAAGGACACAGTTACTTTGAACTTACTAAGAGTTCATAACCTGCCCACTCACGATCATATTTCACAATGGAGAAAACGGCTAGAAGAGCAAGGAAAACATCAAACCCAACAATTTTATAGCAACAAAAGCTTCTTTCCACTTGACTGCATTCTTTTTTGTTAGTTACTGGTTGGTTACTTCTAATCGGCTGCAGATATAATCAGTAATAAAATCTCTCTCATACCCAAGTCTTTGCAAGATAACATTAAGCTCGAAATTACAACTACTCCCAGAGTTAAGATTTTGACCAGCAGAAAGTCTAAATGGTTACATTCACATACTCATGAACAAAAAGCAAAGTTTACAGCAGAAGAGTTTGCCAAAATACTCAAAAGTAAGAACACATACTTGAGACTATTGCTTTAAACTTGTATTGCAAACTATTTGAAAATATTAAATAACTGCCCCAGTAGAGGGCTTCAAGACTTTATAAACAAGTCATTTACAATTCTTCTATCATGCGTGAGGAACAGCTACTTCACAGTTTACAGAAAAGTGCACTATCCTACCAGTAGTAAAGCAATGTGCTATTTTTCAAGCATTAATTGATGTGTGAGATGTTTAGAGTGAAAACATCTTAATGGTATTAAGAAATGTGAATTTAAGAGAGATGTTTAAAAAATTAAGCTTTCAAATACAAAAGCTGTCTCTGCTTCAGAAATAATGTTGCGTTTTCCAGGGGGAGCAAGACATCGGTAACATTTTATAAGTGAACTTTCCCAGAATTCTATAATCATCAATAGATCATGTACTTTACATAAGGCAGCATACAGAAAAACCGGGAAGGTTTAAATTCCACGTTGGAGAAGTCATCTCTTGTATTATTATGAAAACTACCATTACTTTTGAGCCAAGTCATTAGGGACAACTTAAAAGTTTCACATCTACAAATCAAAAACTGATTTTAGGATTAGGAACTGAAGACTGAAATAGATCATTAGGTCACAGGCTGAACAGCAAAAGAATGCTTCTCCCAAGCGTCACTTTTAGAAGATGCAAGAGATGACAGTGTCATTAAAAAAAAAAAAATCATTAAAAACCAAATATCTCAACTAGAGCTATAGCCCAAAGTTACATGACACCTGAATAATCACAGCTAATAGGGAACAGTGGTGGTATGAAGATTCACAGGAAGCTGACTGCAGGTGTCCTACAGCTTCTCCTCCTTAGCTCCTGCCTCTTACTTCATCTGAAGTTAGAATACTGCTTCAGGCTAAGTAAAATAAAACAACAGCTGCACAACTACATGGCTGTTCTTTCTGCAAATCAGCAGCTGTGGTAGAAAATTGTCCCTCTGGCAGCCAGGAGGAGTATGATAGTTCTCATACTCTACTAAAAGAAACGAACAAATATTCCAAAGGAATTCTAGTAAAAAGTAAGGAAGTTGGCTGAAGAAAGAAATGATGAAGGAATCACAAAAAAACTCAGAGAGAAAACTGAATACTTCAAAAGAAAGTTGTAATAATGCAATTATCTGTATTTGAAATAATTACAGTTATAAAGAACATTTCTAAGCAAAAATAACAATGGATTGCCTCCAGAAATTTAAGTCAATTATAGAATGGGAAGCAAAGCCGCAAGAGACTTCAGGTGATTCTGCCAAAACCAGAGACAAAATATGAGTTTGTTGAAGCACTGCAATACCATAAAAGGAACATGGATAATCTGTTTCTACTGGAGAACACAGAAGCACCCACAGAACCAGGAGTTAATTCATCTCATCATCCAGTTACACTTTAGCATGTAAAGGCAAGTGAACACTTAAAACACTGGTTTTCCCAGATTTCCTACAAATCTCTTGGGTGATACAGGAAAAAGCAATGATCCTTGTCCCTCAGTTCTACATGTTACCCTCTTTGTACCATCCCATTTCGAAATAGAAGCTGTCCCCAGCCCAGACACGAAGCAAGTCTTTAGCTGGACTTTTCTCTGTCCTAGTAGTAGCCTCTAGACAAAACCAAAGCAGCTGACACCAGGGACTTAGGAATTAAGTTCCCAACAAGCTTCTTCAAGTTTACTTTCACTTACACAGCTTCTCATAGACCTCTACACAACACAGGGCAGGGTTCTGGTTTACTGTCTTCCTTAAAAATACACATTTTCTTTCACAATAAGAAATCAAGGAAATTACACTCTGGCTTAATTATAGAGATATTTCCTGTTAAGAATGGATAATTAAAGCATCACAACTTCCTTCCAAGTCATCCATCCACATTCTCCATTAAAGAGTGCTACTCCATTAGCTACAAGTAGATAGGGTTACTATGCCACACTCATTCAAGAGGCCAACCCTAAATGTGTATCACAACAAAGCTGTTTTAAGTACACTCCACAACATGCACATGTACACAAACATTTTTATGCTACTGAGCTGTCACTGCTACAGCAGTTTCAGTGAACCAACCCAGTGAAACCTATTTCGCATTGACTTCAGGTATTCCTAATATTAATTTATCTTCAGGTATTCCTAATATTATATATCCACCACACGTACATACACAAGCACACCTCCCCCTCAGAACCATGTAAAGAAGGAGTGAAATCTGGCAACAAGTTTCCCAGCACCATTTATATTCAAACAACCTAAAGCAATTGTTCTTAGCATCGCTATCCAGCACTCAACGTGGGGACAAAAAACTAACTAGAAAGAAAGGGTTGCACCAATCTCAGTGTGCAAGTTAAACCCACCCAGTTTAGAGCTCCCACTGCTCAGATAGGTGTAAAAACCAGGACAAAGTCCTAGTGAAACTAGGTTTTCCATAAAAGAGATTCATGAACTATGCTTTGAGGGTTCCAAGGCTATTAAACCTGTCTGATTTCTGTAAAACAAGTAATCCATCATAACAGAAGCAGCATTTAGATTACCAAACAGAATCCTTAGCCCAGCTCTAAGGCTGGACCTTCAAAACAGAAGAAAAAAACTAGTACCATGAATTCAAGTATATAGCCTCAAGATGATGTTACTACCTATCATAAGCCATGTCCACTCGTAAATTGGAAGTCTTTCTCCCTCAAACCAAACAACTAAGCTTTGTAATGGGAGAAAAAGAGCATTCTTTGAAGAAGATTATATTTTATTATATTTTAGATTATATTTATATTTTGAAGTAGATTATAATATTATATTATATGCCTTTTTTACCTTCCTTGATCAAGATAACCATCACTGAGGGAAATACAGAGGCAAGCTAGGATGGAGAGCACTTCAGTTTTGAAACTCCATACACAGTCAGGAGCAAGATAAATAAGGATAGGAATAATCATGTTCACGAGTATCTATGTCAGATTTCCCTCCATTTTTATGAGTTAACATGAGGCTGAGCTAGTTAAATCTGTTCATGACAGCTCAAGCTTAATGAAGGAAGAATTTCAATACCAGGACAGTCAGAAATCTTGAGATCTGTACAAGAAATACAGAGACCACATTAACAAGAATGTATGTCATGGTCACAGAACATGCTACAAAACTAAGACTTCATTACAGCACAATGTAGGAAAACTCAACTTATCCACTCACGCAGGACACAACCTATAGCAAAGTAAGTTTTAACTGTATTATCATAATAAACAATAATCAGAAAAATATTAAGGCAGCACGCTGCCTATGAAGGCTGGTATATTAATTGTCATTCACAATGAGATGTCAGTTCATAGGACTTACCTAGTTAAACTATTGTAAAAGGAAGATATGTACAAATAGTTCAGAAGTGGGGCTTGAGTCACAGCTTGTATAAAAAATATTTATTTTAAAGCATACAACCATACAGGGTATGAACAAAGAAAATGTTGAAAATACAAGACTATGTGTCATTTCCTAATGCCAGGAACAGAGACTTGTAACAAACATATTAGGGTAGCATACAAAACATCTAGCCGTGATCTATTTTAACCATTAAAAAGAGGGACTAATTAAAAAAACGCCAAGTTTGCTTTGCTTTGATAAAAGAATTCTTAGAGAGAGGCAGAAACTAAAACTCCTGACTGTCTAGAGAAGAAAAAGGAAACACCGAAATGGTCTTCTCATCCAGCAACTACCAGACAGCTTTCTAAGAAAGTCCAGGCACCCTCCTGCAGCCTGGACATCTCCATTAGGTTGTCTCCCAGCAGCCCTGTTCAGAACATCACCCTTTTACACACACGCACACATGAAGAGCAATTTTCTGGCCAGCTTGATATTCTTTTCAATAAAGCTTATACCACAAAATAATTCAGCTCCCAAATGCCTTATTACGGAAGCTGTACTTTTAGCACTACTACAGGCTAAACCTGATGAAGTTTGTTTTCCAGAAAGCCTCACTTCTGCTGTATGAAATCCAGTAACATCACGATTTCATACATACGCCATATGACAAGGTGTTTTCTCTACCTGCCAATAAGTTACTCAAAGCCCAAAGATTTCCTCAGTGTTCTGACACCCTTAGCTAACCAAAAATAACAAGGCCACTCAGTTATTATCATCTTCACACAAAAGATGAAATGAATGAGAGAATACCAAAAAGAGACAGAAGCAGCTGTTCTGGGACCACCCTAAAAAATTGATCACTTCTCTCTCAGGTACTTGCAGAACAAGAATTTCTGAAACCTTTAACACGGACATGTTTTGGTGGAAAGAAGAAAGAACTACAGTACAATTAATCCTACTGCTATCATCTGGTGTTCTCATTTGGATACAAAGCAATTCAGAAGGCACAAACTCAAGACACATGAAGACTCAACCTTCTCCTCACAGACGTGGGCGGGAGGAAGGGAGAAAGAACACACATAGAAGGCATAGACACACAAATCTCTCCAGTATCTTTCATTATATATATGGGAAAGTGAAAGGGAGTGGGGGGGGGCTGTCCTTAAAAGGCCTAGAATAAAGAGATGCAAGACAATCAGGTATTCAGGCCAAGAACTTCCTCAGTCCTGTGACCTTACAGCTTGGTGAGAGACACACTAACGTGAACTTTGGTGCTCATCATTCTCTTCATAATCAACTGGATAGATCAGAGTTGATAGAAAACCTTTTAAGCCTTCCCACCTTTGATCTCTTCTAATAGAAGCTGAAAAATGGCCAGTCCCTGTATGGTATGTTAAGATCAGGTAAAGAAGTCACCTTAGATACATCTTCCCAAGTGAACGAGACACACTAGAAAGAAGACTAAGAACATTCTTACTGAGAGAGATTTGCCCCTCAAACACTCATTTCACATATTTTCCTACGTGGAAGAGTTATATGATTGTTAAAGAAGGATTTTTTTCCCCTAGTAGACTACCTGGAAAATAATTAAGATAACTGATCAGCTATTCCTTCCTGAAACTCCTGTACCTCCTCTAGAGAATAAGGGAGTGCTGCCCTAGCAAGACGCAAATGAGATCAATTAGTAAGGAAATTGCAGCCCATGCCTCTGCCTGGCCTCCCTGGTTCTCTCTCTCCCAAAGAAAGGGGTATGGGGCAGGTCCTGTCCTTCCGAAGCTCACATTGTCCGGGGCCCCGTGCATAGGGAAGAGCCGGCAAGGCCCCTTTTGGAGAGCAGATACACTGAACAGCCTCTCCCAAGCTCTCCATCGCCACGTCCCCGACCCTACGCCCCCGCCCTCCGGGAATGCCCTACGCTGAAACCCTGAGCTCCTCCGCCCGAGGAGGCTTCCCGTCCCCACGAGGCCGGTGGGATGGGCGGCAGCCCCGCAGAGGGACCCCGCGACAGGCCGGGCAATCCCGCTCCTCGGTGGGACGCTCGGGGAGAGCCCTCGGGCCGCCGTCCGCTCCCGGTACTCACAGTCCAGGTGCTTCTTCTTGGGGCCCATGACCTCGTGGGTCGTGGCCTTGCACACGGTTTTCGAGACGGCCGAGCCGGTCACGCTGTGCTGCGCCGCCGTGATGCGGTCGGTGAGGCTTTGGCCGGACATGGCGGGTTCGCTGGCGGCGCTGGAACCGAGCGCGGCTCCGCTCCCTCCTCAGGGGCCGGGACGGGAGGAGTCGCCGGGGGGATGGAGCTGCGCGGGCTCCTCCCCCCGCCGTGCCGCAGGCGGCCCCCGCTCCGCCCTCAGGGACGGACCTGTCACCCGAGCAGGGACCCCTCCTCCTCCTCCTCCCGCCCCC
>VWZT01011752.1:2217399-2264671 GCA_013397055.1 Pachycephala philippinensis
TCGGGCCGGGATCCTTCCCTTGCCCCGGGATCCCTTCCCTTGGGCAGCCCCCCCTGCCCTGGGGTGCCATCCCCTTGGGCAGCCTCCCATTCCCCTGGGCAGGCTCCCCTCGGGAGATTCGGTGCGCCCCTGTTCGGGTTCAGCGCCGGGTAAAGTCTCCGTGGAGTGACTGGGGGGTGTCTCCGCCCCTGAAGGAAGTAATTTTGTATTTCTCAGTTTGGAAAGTTTTTGTAGAAACTCCTTTAGTGTCACCTTCGGCTAGGGAAAGCGCTAAGGAAAAAAAAACAAACTGTAGCAAACTGTTCGCAGGCAGCGAGGGGTTTGGAGCCGGCTGGTTGCTGCGATCGGGCTTCTCCTCGGAGTTATTTTTATTTGAAAGCTCGCCAAAAATTTCTCGAATGTACATCACGACCAGCATAAAAACACTGGTGGTTTTCAGGTCTTTCATGATTAGCCTCCCACTGTTCTGCTGCTCAGCCAATGCTTCTTGGACTTAGTCGGCGGCTCTGTCCTTGGCAGCCTGGGATTTTGTACGAAGTTACTTCGTTTCTGTTCATAAAAGTTAGAAACTGTTCCTTAAGTTGCCTTCTCCCAGCCTGGTACCTACAGCTGTAAACCTAGTCACCCGTATCCCAGTGGCAGCCAGCGAGGAACAGCTCCTTGGCGTCCTTACCTCCTACCGCCCATTGCCAAAGTGCTGTCCCAGCCTCCCAGCTATCTGCAACTTCCCTTACTCCTTGCAACAGGGCTCTTCTCCTCCTCCCCAAACACACAGCAGTGAATAATACAGCAAAACCACAGGATTCCAGCAGACAAAGTTCTTCCTCTCCCAGAAGTGCCTCATGAGGAGCTGTCTTGTAAGCGTCCCCCATTCATGAAGCCACTGAAATATTTACTGGGCAACTTAAAGAGAAGCAGTATACAAATGATACTCGGCTCTGTCTGCTTGACAGGATGTGTAAGTAGGATTATCTGTTCATAATGCGTAAGGAAAATTGGTGTCAGAGGAAATACATCTGGTGAAAGCTGAACCCAAATAATGCCATTAGTGTGTGTGTGTCTAAGGAAGGCTTGCAACATGTAGAACTTGCTTTCTTCATAATGCCAAGCTCTTTGAGGATACTGTTGTATTTGTATTTCCTGGCTCCTTCTGAACTGCTTTAGGAGTCCCAAATATCCATGCTGGGGAAATAAATCACTGATGTATACAGCAGCAGACTCTGGCATAAGACAGCTTTAGCATAAAGCTTCACACCATGGAAACACAGAGGCTGCTATAGGCTACTGATACAGCAACACACATTGGTATTTTTTATGCTAACTTCAGCTAGGACCTGGATTTCAACACCCAATTTCAAGCTGCTTTTGGAGAAATTCCATGGAACTGGCCTGAGTAAATTAGGCTTCATCAGTTCTTCTCTGATGATGCCTGTCACTTTCTTCAGGAACAGTGAAGCTATCCAAACAGAGGAAGCTTGTGACTCTAGGAGTTACTGAGACCAGATTTGGACAAAATATCTCATTCCTAAGGGAACAAAAAGTGACCTCGATCTTAGAGGTCCAAAACCAAAAATAAATGTTGCCTTTTTTTACAGCTCTTCTTGCTCACAGAAAGCTCACAGTTTTACTCCACAGTTAAAAATTCTGCTTGTAATTCTTGTTCATAAGCAGAAATGGGCAGGAGAACTGATGGCAAAATATATTTTGATAATTGTTTTTTTGCTTTTTAATTGCTTGGGAGACACTTGATACCATTACAGCAAGAAGCTTGAAGCACTATGATAGATAATATCTGAGCACCTCCCAAAGATTTGGAAATTGAAATCAAAATATTATCTCTTTTCCTTTCCAACCTGAAGAAAACAAGTTTGATTAGTTTATCACTCATTTGTTTTTGTTTGTGTGCCTGGGTGTGCTTGAGAATGAAAGGAGAAAGCAGTACATATCTAAAGAGAAACTACTGCAGAGATAGGAGTCCTATATTTAGTGAAGCAGCAAACCTAAACAACATTCTTTTCTCTTGTGAAAAGTTCTTCCAGTATCTGGATCTAGCTTCTGTGAAAACACCGTATCTTGCATTCACAAGCTCCCCAAAATTGTCAGTATTTCGCTGGTATTCAGCTACCCTGGAAGGACAAACAAGCTAACAGATCTGTTTCTTCCCATGTGTATTGTATAGTGCTGAAAAGCTTGCCTCAGCATGACCTCTGTAATTTATTATGTATATTATTTTCTTGCAACAGTGTCATTTCCACTCTGTGAGGTGCCTGCCACACTGTAATGCCTGCAGTCTGCCAGGGTGATCTGATGTTCCCAGTGCTGCTGGCATCCATGGCCTTCCTCCTTGCTTTGTATTACTGTACACTATTAGGAGAGCCGTGGGTTGGGGGCACTATTAATCAGAAATAACTTCAGATTTAAACCAGGTGTTTTGGCTGAATTTCAGGTCTATTAGAAATCAGCCCATCTGAGGCACAAAACTATGAGGAACAAAGCTGAGCACATGCTGATCAACTGTTGCAGTCTCATTACCAAGGATTTGAGGGCTTATCTGTTAACAGAAGCAAAAAACCCCCCATCAACCATAATTTGGGAAGCCGAGGGGGCTAGTAAAGAGAAGTTGAAGAGAGGGATTAAGTTTGAAATAGGGCTGGGTGTTGGAAGAGCTGAAGGGAATCATAAAAGGGATGGGGCAAGGAGGCAAAGGGGAGGAAAAGCAGAGGCAGCAAAGCCACCTGCATAAGGTTGGGAAATGCCCTGTCAGTGTTGTATAAATGATTTGGAAACAAGTTACAATCCAGATGTTTCACATGACCCATTTAAAGGATCACTGTGGTTTCATTGCTGCTAAGGGTTACGGTATTTTCCCCAGCTTTTCAGGGAAGGGCATTTTGATGTCAGCCTTGGATTCAGCATTCATTTGAGTAGACATAAGATATAGAATAGACTGTAGGAAATAGAAAATTCCAGTTTCCCAAATGTAGCTCTCTATGGCATTTGTCCATGTCTATGGGCACCATATGGTCTGTTTCTTGTACACCTCTGGCAACAGAGAACTCCAGAGCAGCTGCACAGCTAGAACCAGGCCACTCACTGACCATATGCAGCAATCTATAGTTAGTGATACACTTTTGAGTAGCCTAATTTTGCCCAACCTGCCCGTTTAACCCCGTTGTAATAATTTCAAAACCATATTCAAAGAGTTTGGCAAAGATTTACCCAACGTTGTTTTTCTGTGACTGTAGTAAGAATTCAATATAATTTGCATCACCATAGCAACTTCATCAAATAATTTTATGGACAATAATGAATTTTTTTCCAGCAACACCTCTAAGAAGATAAAGAAACTGGAACAAAGAAAAATTACAGTTAAAATAACACTTGTTAGTGGCACAGTGAAATGAAGTAGTCCAGGAGTGTGGTTTTTGTTACTCATTCGTGCTGCCAACAAGACCAGAAGCTAACAGAGGTAGGCAAGGTGGCCACATTGCATGGCTAGGGGGAAAGGAGGCAACAAGATCATTGAGGATGTCTGGAATACTGCAAAATAATCACAAAACACAGTGGAGTTAGGATACTTTTTTAAATGATACCCCTCTTTACTACTCCAAATGTGCTTGTGCACAGGTTTTCCTTTTGCTTCTCTTGTATCCAGTTTGTATGAAATGACATTTCTGATCCTTCACACTTTTAGTACTCAGCTCCTTCCTTTCCTAATGATCATTATTTCATGGTCATTCCTGTTTCAAATACATCATTCACCCTTATCAATCCAAATATCCACCCTGAGTCTATCCAGAATTTTCCTGCTGAAACAGGAACATTCAGCTCTTGCTCTGCATTCCTCTTATCACCTGCTTTTCTTTGAGCTCCACACTGTCCTCACATCTATTCCAAATCTATATACCCTCAAATTTATTCCAGCTCACTCCTTGCAAAGACAACTTCCTCAAGTCCATAGTGCCTCAGAGATCTCTTTCCCAATTCTCTTCCCTCTTTCTGGAAATAGTGACAGCTTTCATGTTTCTTTTGTTCCTTTTGCATTTCCTCTTTTGTGCCTCTCTCTGTAAGGCAAATATCCAACTTCCTTCCTCATACACAGTATTCTAAGCTCTGTAGCTTATGTCAGCTTCTCATGCAGCTCCAGTTATCTAGTAGTCAACGTCCCTTGCAGTGCTGTTCCCTGAAAGGAAGCTGACTTTGTCAAGGAAGAAAGCTGCCCAAAAGCTAACGTAATTATGACATGAGAAAAGCACGTAGGAAGGGAGAAAAGTGAGTCAGTGCCATTGCACAGGAGGGGAGCAATCAGAACTAATTTTACTGTATTCACTTACGAGCAGGCTATCTGGGTAGGAGCTCCCATGCCTCATGTCAGTATTTAAGTAGAGACGGGAAACAAATATGATGCTTCTGAATCCTGTTGTGTGTTCTAACACCTTTCTCTCCTTGTCCTGACATGAAACTTGCACACTGCAAGATTGATCGTGTCATTAATGCTATAGGCAGGATTCCCACCTGGCCAACAAATGCACATAGTAAATGTCTTTGAGTGTGGGAGAGAAAGGAAACAAGCTCCCTTACATTTTATTCACACTTCCCAGTGGATGTGTCAAACACTGACACCTCTGAAGAGCAAGAGGCCTGCTGTCCTCTGTGTCTGCCATGCACTGCCCATCAGCAAACATTCCTAATGCACTCCTGCTGCTGCTCTTTCCTACTGTGGTTTTTTACACATCCTTTCTCAGCAGTGGGTAGTCTCAGGTAACTCGCTCAGATACTGAACAAGGAAAAGCAGACCTTACAACACAGCCTCACCAGCATGGTAAGTGCACCTATACACTTCCCCTAAATTTCTGGAGACCATCTATCATACAGGAAAAAAAAGTGGCCCCGTCCCTGCTAGTGACACTTGTCCTCATCCCTTCCCCCTAGTTTGATGTTGAAAACCTAGGGCCTTGCTGCCAAATGCTTCTCCCTGTCATTGCAGGCTGGCAGTGTTTGTGAGACTTGGCAGGAGACAGCACTTGATAAGAATCCTTCTCTGGGCACCTCTGAGAGGGCACTGTCATTCATTTCACTCCCCTGCCAGTTCACAATCACCAAGCCAGCAGGGCAAGTGCAGGAGGAACTGCATTCCTTTTGGGCTCCTGTAACTTGGAAGCAGCCCCTATCATTTTCTTCAGTCACCTTTGAGCCAAAAGCAAGCAGAACACACTTCAGCCCCTAAGGAATATTTTTAAGGAAAGTTATAAGCAAACAAACAGGCAGGGTATCAATGGAACAGCCACTTCAGCCTGCTGCCAAGCTCAAATTGGTACTTATGCTCACACTCTTGCACACACATACGTGCAGCAGAGCTTAATCAATTCCCTCATTAATGTTGAGGCTCATGTGCTCATGCTCTGTGTCTGGGAAAGCTTTACACCCACATGAATTTTGATGTGGAGCTGAAACAAAAATGTTGATGCTGGCAATGCCAACTATAGAGAGTAAATAGCTGGGGCCTGCCAATGCTGAGTTGAATGGGGCTTCTCACCCAGAAGAAAACCTGCATGTGAAAAGTATTCTCATGATCAGGTCTGTGCAGTAAATCCTGGTTTCCTTCCTGAAACAAATAAATCCATTTATGCCAATGAGTTGGTTTCAAGCCTTGTATGGATAGGTGCCACTCCCTGGTCTTTACCTGAGATCTGAATCTTGCCCACTGGAGTGAGTCAGGCTATCGGTGTTTGGCTCTGTACTTCAGGGGTCAGTGACTGCATTTACATGTGGGCAGACTTCATGCTGATTAAATCAAACTACTGCACTGAAAAGAACATTAACTAAATGCCTCCTAACATTCTGATGGTGTATAAGCTATTCTGAATCTTAAAACCCATAGAGGATTTGTCCTAATTCATTCCACTACACACAAGTACATAAGTGAATGTTTTTTATTGAGTAAAATTGACGAAATGTATTAAAAAAATAAATTAATGGGAATTTAAAATTGCTTTCTTTTTCAGGATCTGAGAAGCAAAGAATTGTGAGTAATACTGGAACGAATGTTCTCACCTTCTCTGTCATCCTGTGTTTCCTAGTTTTATTTCTTAGAACTCAAAAAGCAATACTTTCTTAGTAGCTGTGGTGCAGCAGGCTTGTCTTGATAATGTACTTCAGACACGAGCCTTGTCTAAAAGTGATTGGATTGTATGTTTTGCTTGTCTTCTCCACTGAAACCAGGGACAGACGCAGGCCACATGTGAATGTCAGGGCCTCAGCACTCCATTCACAACTCTGTGTTGGGCCTTTCTGACAGCTCAATGGCCTTGAGGAGATCCCACAGTGGAGGGCCAAATGCAGGAGAATGCATGCTCACAGTCCTGACTCAGGCTGTGCTTTCTCTACAGTTCCCCACTGCTTGTGGGTAGTGTTGAGATGCCAGAGAGGGGGTAAGATGATATGCTGGGAACAAGGGAACTGCTAGCACTGCACTAGTGGAGTGGGAGATGGGCTACAAGAAGGCTAAAATTTCCTTGGTAGCCTCACAAAAAATCCGTATCAGTTTAAAGCTACAAGTGAATCTGGCAACAAACTTCTGTGACTTCAGATCATAAGACACCCACTGTGTTGAAAGCTGTTTGATGTGGGTCTCTCCACTGGCAACTGGCTGCAGGCCAACAAATTCACTTTCTATGGATCACAAAATCACCACAGTTTTTACTGGTCACTTTTTTTCTGAAGGCAGGAGCAAAGAGTAGTAGAGGATTTGTGTTTTTAATGCATCCACCTACCCAGTTCTTCTCTTTGGACCACTTCTATGTGCTTTCAGTAATCAGTTAAGCCTGCCCTTGCCTTTCATACAGCATCCCTTTTCAATGGGAATCCAGACATGTTGGCAGTGCTTGCTACCAGAGGAGTAAAGAAGGAATAATGATCCAAAAGAAAGTATTATGGTCTCTCAAATTGTGCTGAGATATTTTCAAGTCAAACAGTAGCCCTGCATGTGTTCGTATTCACTTCTAACATTCTTCAAGAGAGCCTGTTCATTGCTAAAGACTTTGTGCATTGCAACAGCAGCTGAAACTTAGGAAGAACTACAAAAGCAAGATGCTGATGAACATTCTGCGCACCTGCGTTTTTTAACCCTCACAACCAAAAACCAGCAAATGACAAAGAGCAAAAATGGATATCAGATGCATTGAGCTTACTCATATTAGATAATGCAGTTGGAGAAAAGAGGAGAAGATAAGTAGTTTGTGCAACATCTTGTTGACCTGAAAGATCAGATGCCGAAAAGAATATTTTATTAAGAACAGTTGTAAAGAAAACAGTAGTGTAGGCAGGTAAAACCACAGATCAAATACTTTGTGGGTCCATATTTCATCACATGGCAGTATGCTTTCAGATGCCAAATTCTGTTCCTGTTGAATCTATGGCAAAATGCCCACCGACTTCAAACAGAATAGGTTTTGTCCCTCTAAGCTATGAGTATGGCCAGCAATACTAATGCAGAATAGAAATAAATTGTGTAGGTGAAAAGTAGGGAGTTGGTGACGAAAATTTAGTGCCTGCCTGATCTTAATCCTTTTATTTTCAAATTAAAAAAACCTTTTTACTCTCAGAACATTATATCAATCATTGTTTTTTTGGTCCACAATATTTTACAGTCCATTGGTTGAAGTAATTAATGCTAATAAACGTCTATTTAGCAAGTAATTTTTTTAATAGTTAACCCAAGTTTTCAGAAGCATTAGAAACATTTTTTTCAAACCGGAACTTCTTGGTATTGCATCAAGTTTTCTTCAATTAAGATCTTTCAACCTTCTCATTGGTATTCTCTTTTTACCTCCTCCTCAGTTCCATGATATTCTCTTTAGCAAAGTTTATCCAACCCTATATTCTTAAACCTTATCCTGAAAGTGGATTTGATAAGTCCTTCTAATTGTTCGATAGCTCTCAGCATTATAGCAGGTATCTGTGCATGGATGTGAAAATGAATAGCATAAAACAAACTACTGAACTTTTTTTGCATTAAAGTAATTTTGCATCAAAACAAGTGAAATTGCCAGCAGTGTATCTGTAGTATTTTAAAATCAGATAAAAATAGGATTGCTGTATTCTTTAATTAACATAGCTGAAAGTTAGCCAAATCGGCTTCGGACACAGCAGGAGACGTACAGTTTGTCCTGATTTTGTGGGGAATGAAAAAATGTAATACTTGGCACATGAACTAACCGTGCTAACTTAAAATGTTACCAAAACATATTCAACTAAATCAAATATGATGGCTTACCAGAGATTAGCCCACATATTTTAACAGAACTGAAGAGCACAGTTTTAAAGTTGTGGGTTACTGAAAGAAACAAAATCTAGAGGAAGTGATTATCAGTGACAGGAAAATTTTGAAGTAAACTACTTACATATTGAAATCAGTGAGGTCCTTTGGCCAAACCCTGGTGTTCTTACCTGCAGAGAGTAACACCATCCCCTATGAACAGTTCTGTTCATTTGGGAATCCAGTCTTTTATGGCAAATGAAATCTCAAGGTGTTTCAACTGGAGTGAACATTTTCCATTGCCAAGATGTGAAAACCCACCACTTTTTAATTTCTGTGTGCCCATCTACATAAAATGGGTTTTGATGAGGTTAGAGGTATAATATTATGATGGGGATAAATTCTTTATTAAACAGAAACAAACATCAACAGAGTAAACATCATTACTGCTTACAAAATCTAGACTAGATATAGTACCTGCCTGTGTAGGATGGAACTTCAGTGTCCTAGTAAGCAGCTAATTTCTTGTAGAAATTCTAGGGCAGAATTCTGTCATTCTCAGATGCACATCCTTAAGCAAAGAAACTCGCATGAAAAACTTATGAAAAGCCCAATTAGAAAATTGGCTCTGGTGAAATCAGATGCAGCTTTCAAAACAGTCCTGTTAGGGAAAGGTAAAACATTTTTCCTGAGGCAGTGAGGACTGAATCCAGAGAAGTTCCTTGCGGAGGGACATTGCTACCCTCCCTGCAAAGATTTACTGTTTTAAACTGCAGTTCAAATTCCTGCTCGTAAGGTGAGGGGGATATTCATTAAATTATTTCATGTGGCAGCTACTCTCACCATTCACTTTTCTGTAGACAGCCCAGCTCAACTTGGGGGTAGCACTGACCCTTGTATGAGAGGGCTATGTGCAGACAGCTACCAAATTTGCTTTCAGTGGCCTTTTCTGTCTTTAGAAATTTTTTTTTCTTCAAGAATTTTATTATGAAGACTGCCTCATTCCCAGATGTAACATTTCATGGTTTTGGAAGAAACAGCTACCTGGAGAACTTTTCTAAATTGCCTCACAGACACCATCCCTTGGTGTTTCTCTAATCCAGATAATTTTGTTTCCTAGAAAGTACAGCTCATCCTTTCAGAGGACTGAGTTTCCCTTGCAGGACGGTTTGTCTGTCAAAAAATTTTACTTCAGAAACCACAGTGTAACATGAGCACCCTTAGGCAATAGTTCCCAAAGCTGGGGTTCTGACCATTCATGAGTTTATAGTAGTCCTGAGCGAGGTTATGGTTATAGCCAAAATTAAGTTAGATAGTCCCGGGGCTGTGAGCAAGTCTGAAGGGGAACTTGCAATGAGAAGAGGAGTTACTCAAAAGCCAACTGGACTGCATCTTACTCTTTTACCAGCTTCCATCTTTCAGATGTCTGTGAAAAGTATTCTATAGTCACAGTGGGTGAGGATGATGATAGCCCACCCATTTTACAGACTATAAACACCAAGACAGGAGGCACAAAGACAGAAAAGGCCCTGAAGATTAGAGGGTGAGGCAGAAATCTTGCCTTTCCCCAAGTCAGGGCCACTGATTCACTTTGCAGCACGCTCCAAAGAGCTGTGACCTCTTTGGGTGAGACACGATCTTGGGCATTGTTCCTCAAAGATCCTCAGATCTCTTTTCTACACAGAACCCGTACTCCTTTGGTGGGAGGAGATAGGATGACTCAGTCGCTCCACAGGCTCTCTGTTACTTCTCCCTGATACATACTCTCAAGAAAAGCAGAATGCATCCATATTCTTTGGTAAACAAATGGATGTGTGGGAGCATTTGTCCCCTTAGAGACTTAGAGACATTGCATGGGTAGATGGAGTAGAGCTGAAAACAAAGACCTAATTCCAGTGCTCTTGCAAAAACATCTGGCCAGCACTCTCTTAAAAAAACAGATTGGAGGAATGTAAACATATGTTTGGCCGGTGAAGGAGTTGTTACATAAATGTTAATTATGAAGAGGATTTCCCATGAGTACAGAGGCTTTTGACAGAACTTTGATCCCATGCAGGACACAAGTCTCAGGAGTCACATGCTCTGCCTTAGAACTGTGCTGACAGTTCTCTGAGCCCTAAGAAGCAGCAAGGGCATTTGCTGTAGCACAGGAACAGAACAAGCTTTGATGATTGAAAGTGAAGTTTGCACAGCATCACGTTGAAGCAACTCTGTGTAATTAAACAGTTCCACTGGTCAGAACATGCGAATATCTAGCTATGATCCCAAAATGATGAGGCAGCTTCCCTTAGGTCACTTAAAGAGGATATCTGAGCATTATCATATCATCTGGCATAGCAAGGGCTATGGAGCCATTGCATTTTTGCTGTTATGGGACTGAGATTCTTCTCTTTGCTTCCAACATTTTGAGCTGTTAGGATCTGACTTTCATGCCTTTTTCCTCCACAGTCAGGAGGGATTCAAGTTAAACTGACCTTTCCAAAGGGATGCTGAGATTCTCACATGGCTAACATGACTCCAGGCTCCCACAAAGATCACAAGGACAGGGGACAACCTTAGGCTTTCTTTGCTGTGAATAGTGCCATTTAGCGAAGGGAGTGACTCACCATGTCCAAAGTGAAGCCTGTCCTCAAACCATTGGGGTGAAGGCCCAGAGGACCAGTTTAATAATCACCCTGTTTGTATTGCTTAAACAGACAGCATGGGCCTCTTCTTCTCCTGCTATGGAGGCTTCTCCATGGAGGAGAGCCTCCTCCTCCTCTCTTCCTCCTGCACCACCCTTGTTCATGCAGCGCTTGTGCAGCTGGCTAATGAATCTGACCAGGGAACTTACCTGACTGAAAAATATGGCTGGTGTTTACCAGGCGTTTTCACAGTGTTACTTTTTCAGTTGGATCAGAGTTCCCTTTTCCAATTTGTGATGGGGGTCCAAAGTCTGTCAGCAGAGTAAAGGCAATGAGAGGTGGGAATGTTCAGAGTGGGAGTTCAGGGATATGAAAACCGTGGTGTCCAGTGAATGAATATCGAACCGTGCTTTTGGACTGATACCTTCTGTCTGCCTTGCCTGTTAAACTCTTACTGCACGTGGTGCTCTATAAATAATGCCTTTGAAACTATAGCAAGCCTATTTTAAAAGAGAAACACAGTTACTGAATTTCCACTGTGATTTATCTGCCAGCCCTCCTCCTTCCCCAGTGGCTGAACATCTCACTTACGTATTTCACAAATGTGAAACAGAATACTCCACCGCTTTTTCCTCCATTCTTAAATGAAACTGTGAGAATTCAGCCTTTCAAAATGCCTAAGAAAGGCAGCAGGACTTCCGCTCAGGAAGAAAGAGAGTGATCTAGATTTAAGGCTTTAGGGGGTTTCAAACAGCGAGAAAGAGTTGAAACATTTAAAAGACAGGATTCCTAAGCAACCTTTGCGTTGAAAAAATGCTTTATATACCAGAATTTCTGACCATATATCAGGGGTTGCACAGGAGTTCTATACTGGAGAGAGTTTGTAGTCAAAAGGTAAATGAACACTTTGATTTAGTTAAGTTATTAATGCTGAAAATAACATTTTTATTCCGAACAGTAAAATATGAGTTACAATTCTGAAGATGACACAATTCAAAGCATATTTATTTGCAGTAAAAATCTGCCTCTGAAGGAGGAAATAATAGTTTATTCATAACATTGGCTCTGAAATATAGTCAACAGTGTCAGAGGGCCAGCTTTTCCAAGAAGATGATTCTGTGAGTGCCATTGATACCCAAAGAGCAGGTGATATATTATGCATCCTTGATCTATGGCTTCTAGCTACATTACCTGTTCTCCTAGTGATGTAATAACAAGGAGTCAAAACCTCAACTGTATTTAATATTGACTCACAAGCTTTTGTCACAGGCGAGCATGATTTCCTGATGTCTTTGACACCCAGGAAAGAAGGATGACTGAGAGGCCTATAAATCTCAAAGTCCTGTTTTAGACATAACAGAGTGAAGGAGAGAATATTATGACAACGTATCATTTACATGGTCAAAGTACTACAGTTGTAATAACATCTCAAATACCCTCATAAAGCTAAGGAGTAAACACTATTATCTCCATATAGAAGCTTGCCAAAGGTGATATAGCCCGGAATTTATTTTAAGTAAGTTTAAGGTCTTCAGTTTCCCTCTAGAAACTAATAAGCCATTGAGAAGAAAACTTGTCGCAGAAGTAACAATAGATACTGGGTCTTGCTGGGATTCAAGCCCATGCCACCGTACAACTATCAGAATTTCCTGTCTGAGAGGTAGCTGGAAGCTATATTAAAAGCTGGAGTTTATTAAGTTGTGTCTGCACAGTGGACCACTTGTCTGGAATTTGTCTCCTGCAAATTGTCCTTCATTTGGTGTGTCCCTGAAAAGAAGCAATCTTTGTTTCCACTTCTGATGATAAACCACAAGTTTAAAAACCCAGGTTTTTCCTTGAATGCCAGCCAGCTATTATTATACAATTTGTTATCAGATCAAAGCAAACATGACCTTAGCCCTTGGACAGTACATCATAGCGCCATACCTTTCACACGGAAAGGAGGAGGAAGGGGGAGGAGAATACATATCCTGCTTTGCTCTCCAGATGTGACTGCAGGTACTTTAAACCATAATTATGGAAGTGGCTAAGCCCTTTGACTTTCATGCTGATGGGGTGTCTCCCCTCCTCAGTCTGGTTCTGGGCGCTGTAAATATTGCTCTCCATATAGCATGAAAGCAACTGATCCACAGCCTTGCTGTCTAATGACTCAAAAAAATGTGAGGACAGATAGAAGCCATACCCATTTCTGAAGTCACTTGCTCAGCAAATTAGTACAGATTGATGCAGCCTTTATACCTTAGCAATAGTCCTTGCTGCACCTGAGGGATCATATTGTGACAGGTGCCCTTCCCTCAACCTGCCCCTTTCTGCCTTGTGAGACACAGGCGGAGCAGAGTTCAAACTTGCCACCTGTAGGAAGCCTCTGCCGAGAACAGAGGATACTTTGCCAAGCTGATAGCTCTGTTGTTAGCATTTTTAATTCTTTGCATTTTACATTAAAGCCCAGCTTCTGGAATTGAGTGGTAATGTGAAAAATTCAACTTTTGCATATTTCTTTGGAAGGTTTCTAGTGTTCAGGTTTGCAAAGAAAGGACTTCTGAATTCAGGGCTCAGAAGTTGGGAGGAAGGGGAATCCCTCTCCATAATTGCTACCTATAGGAAATGGTGAGATTTTTAAGCAAATTTCATGGTGATGAAATATGAGTCATATTGTTTTAAGATCTGGGCTGCTGATAGTGCCTCTTTTAATGTCCTTTGCATAGTCCCACAGACTTTCACATCTGGTCATAGACCCAGTGCACAGTTTGTGTTGTTTAGTAGTACAACAGGTTTCTTGATACCTGCTTACATCTCAAAAGTTATGTCAGGTAGGCACTGCTTGCACCTCCAGAATTAGTTATTTTCCTTCCAAGTAAAGGAAGAGCATTAGGCGAACACGGATGGCACATCTCAGAGGTGGTGGCTTTTCCCCACTTTTCTCAAGACAGTGTTCTCATCAGCATTAAAAGTGAGCTCAGTACACAGCACTCTTATTCTTAAAATGATTCTTGCTGTAAGGCTTCAGCTCAGCATCACTTGAGCTCTGAAGGTGATCCCTTTTTCAATGCTGTTCACACTTTTTGTTATAGCATTTTGAGCAATTATAGATACGTTACAGACTAATTTATCCCTCACAATCCCCCTCAGAGCCATGCAAATGTGTTTTATTACCCTTCCTTTACTGACAGAGAAAGCAAGACGTGGAGATTAAAGGCAATAGTCTCTCCTTTGTTTTTGTTCTTGGAAAAGAGCCAAATTTATTAAAATCTGGCTGAAGGTGGGGGAGGAAAGTCAAGATGTGGGGACTGGTCTGGGACAAGCTCCGCCCATTCCTTGAAGCCTGTTAAAAGCAGTTCTGCCACAACCTTTGAAGATCAGGTCTCTGGGAGGTCCTGGAGGTGACAAAAAGAGGTAAGAGGGAGCTTTGTGATGGTATAAATTTCCCATCAGTCTGAGTCGAAGGTTGCAGTTTGTCACTGCAGAGACGCAGTTTATAAGGACCCTGTATTTACAAGAGCAGTGAGGTGGCTGTGAGAAGTGACAGGGCTTCAGAGCTCACTGAACTGAAGTGGACCTTGAGAGGAGGGGCTGCTGTTACAGAACTGGGGACAAACACTAAGAAAAGCAGAATGGTGGAAGGTTTGCTGTGACGCCAGTAAGCCCTCCCTGCTTTTGCTGCAGCTGAATTGTTCCTGGCTTGCAGAGGGAAAGGCCAATCCATTAGGAAAGAGAAAATTGCACTGATTAAATCAAGCACAATTTGGAATGCATTTGCAAAGACTGTAACTCCCAGTGAACAAAATATGCTATCCAAGTATGGTGGGGACCAAAACAGGGCCTCTAACTTATATCCTAGTGGGAATGTCAGAGTGGTAGAGAGGTATCATCTCCACCCCCTTAGGACAATGCATTCCTTGTGGGATCTGGATAGGATTCCCCAAGACAATTATGAAGAACTCCTATGCTTGAAAAACCAACTGAAAAAGTGTCTAACTGATACATGGCAAAAATTCTGTGTTCTTGCACTTAAATTTATGCCACAAACTGGTCTTCCTCCATCCAGTTGTCTGTTTCAGTAAGGGCTCCAATTTCTGGAAAAGGAAAGAGATGCCTCTATACATCATCTATTTCAGACTCAGTTGACCTACCACTGTCATTCCAGAGGAGCAGAGAGAAATATATGGTTCCTCTGAACTCTGTAATTCTGTAAATTTGTTTGGGATTTAGAAAACAGGGTGATATATGTCTTCTAAATGTCAATGACAAGATAGATAGGTGCTCCCTCCTTAACCTACCATTTTCTTTTAAAGTGTCCCTGTCTGTTTACTGTCTCTTCTTGTTTCTTCTGCCCAGACTTGAGAAATAAAACCTGCTGGCATATACAGCACAGACAGCCCTGATCGCAGCCATGATCCCTGATTTCTCAGCACTCCCAGAACTGTACTGGTAACAGTGTCAAGCTCTGTTGAAAACAGATGCAAAGAGAGTCCAGTCATCATTCATATAGCTCTGTGCCTTCATTCCCTATATCCAGGACAGTCATTAGCTCAAATGTTCTGTCCTGAGAATATTTCTTCTTTTCTTCCTGTTTTCTTCACTGATTTTATTTAGCCTCGTATCCAGTCTTTCAGTTTATATTCTGATCTAATCTCTCTGATCACTGTGGACAAAAGGTGGAAAAATCCAACTCAGGCAGTGCATTTTTTTTTACAGTAAGTGTGGTGAGGCACTGGCACATGTTTCCCAGAGAGGTTTTGGATGCCCCATCTCTGGAAGTGTTCAAGGCCAGGTTGGACGGGGCTTTTGGCAACCCGGTCTAGTGGGAGATGCCTCTGCCCACGGACTAGAGGTTCTTCAAAAGTCCCTTCCAATACAAACCATTTTATTATTCTATGATTCTATTACAGAAATATGTTCATAGAGCAGCTCATAAACAGAATTATGCCTTTTCTGCAAGACGAGGTCTATCACACATTTAGATAAGGCTTAGCAGGCTGTGTTCCCTCCTTCTGCTCCCACAGAATCTCTTCCTGCAGCTGCATTTTTCCCTTCACCTTTTTATTTACCTTTGTCCCAAGTAAGACTGCACCATAGTGTTGGACCTCCTCATCTACCTCCTTTTGGCCTTGACCAAGCCAGCCAGTTGTGTTAACAGGAGGATTGAGCTTCAGTGATCCCCAAAATTGTGAGGTTTCTATTCTTTTGTCCTTCTGCCCCTGGACAGAAAAGCACTGCTGTTCCAGCAGCTGGAGCTGTTGGGAGTCCTTTGCTCTTTGTCTCTCTGCAGTTCCTTACTTCTAATTTTTTAACCATTTGTTGCCATCTCTTTCCTTCTTTTCTGTCACTGTTCCCTGTAGTCCTTCGGCTTCTCCTTTTGTCTGCCTCTTTTCTTTTTTCATCCCTTCTTAGTTTCTGAGGGATTGCTTTGATGGTGTTTCAGAGATGGTCTAGTCCCCATCCCTAAGAGACAGGGGCAAAAGGGACAGTGGCCAAACCATTAAATCAAGAGCCATCTCCTGTTTGTTTCACACACGGCCTCTCCTAGCTTCACCTCGTGGCCCATGCTCTTGCACCGAAAGGGACAATGCCCTAAAGAGTTTGTCAGTTTGGTGTCACACAGAAACTATAGGAAGGCTTTGGGGAGCTGTCAGGCCTTGTGTGATTTAGGCTGGATAGTCAGTGTAGAACAGTTCCCTCGCTGAGAGCACAACAATATGAAGCTTTTGTGGAATGCAGGGAGGAAATAAAGACAATGCTCAAATAAAAATCAGAGGTGCGGATGACATGCAGATATTTTCTTCATCTCTGCACTCCATTCACAGCTTCATTCTTCTCCACCTCTCTTCCCACCAAGGCCCTACTGTCTGTCCAGTGCAGTGGGATGCTTCTGCTGACACAGATGGAATGGCGATGATGTAGTGATAGTGGAATTTCCAACTCCTTACACAACTCCGCATGTAAATATGCTGAGATGCTTTCTCCGCATATTTAAATGCACAGCACTTAAACCAAGCTACAGACTCTCTTCACATCCCTTATACATGCACATATGCCTTCTTTTTCTGAGTCAGACTTTTAGACAGCACATTCTTGCTGCCTCGTGCTTGCTCTTCATGCCACAATGGCCATCCCGGTGCATTGGCGGCTGCTGTGCATCGCTGGAATGGGGCAGCCAGCACGCACTGGGGAGCGAACCTGAGCAGCTGAGAGGAAGAGAATTTACTTTTACAGAATCATAGAGTCACTAAGGTGGGAAAAGTCAATGAGTCCACCCATTAACCCAGCACTGCCAAGCTCAACACTAAGCCATGTCCACAAGTGCCACATCTATATGTCTTTTTAACCCTTTAGATTAAAAATAAAAAAATCCTAATATCCAATCTAAACTTTCCTTGGCACAACTTGAGGCCATTTCCTCCTGTCACTTGCTACCTGGCAGAAGGGACCCACCCCCACCTCACTACAACCTCCTTTCAGGCAGTTGAAGAGAGTGATAAGGTTTCCTTTATGATATTTTTTACATGCAGTACTCCATGTGAAACAGCTATGTAGCTGTAATGGGCCAGTATTGTGCCATCTACAGAGCTGTTTAAACAAAAGCCCACCAACCTAAAACATTAATTCTGGCTGCAATTAAATTTGATATCTACTTGCAGTCACTGTTGGGATCCTATGGCTTTTCCAGTGACTGCTAATGACTGATGAGGTGCCCAAGATGAGCTATTCCCTGGGTCATAAAACCCACACACTGCTATTGATCTTGTTAACATAGATTTTGGTGAGTGCAGTTGAATATGCTGCTTTGAGATCTCCAAAATGCTTTTTCAATGGATGCTAATCCTGAACTTCCAAAAAACCCACAGGTACAGGAAAGGCAGATCATGTTCTGCAAATCATACAGTGGGATCTGGCCAAGTACAAAAGAAACAAAACAAGAGCCGCAGCCAGGCCTTTGAAGGTAAAATGTGTGAAACGTTTGCTTCTGTTAAAAATACTCTGATTGCTTTTTTTGTGCGTCAGTCTTCCTGCAAAATCATTTGCCTCTATGGCCTTTTTTTCCCCAACTTTGGACACAGAATACACGCTCTGGATGGCTGCCAAAATGGTGAGGCAGCTTCTCTTGGGTCGCTTAAAGAGGACATCTGAGCATTATCGGTTGGATTTTGTCATGCAGTGAGGGGAATAGAAGATTTTTCTGCTTCCCTAAAGGTGCAGTCTCTTGCAATACTTCAAGCAAACTGTGTTTTCATAGCTTGTTTTCAGAAGGGGCTGCATTATGAGCTAGCCAGAAAATTAAAGCCAAGCTGGTTATCTCATACAGCTTGCAACATTGTTGAGAAGCCAGTTCCCTTGTGGCTAAGATTTTCCAAAGATACGGATGACTTGAATGCACTAACATCTTTAATATCTGAGTGGCCTCCACAAAATACATCAGAAAGTCTGTTTTTGGAAAATCTTTGCTCCTCTTCTGTGAAATTGAACCTTTCTCAGTTGTCACAGGGTAAATGGGCAGTAACAAAAATCATAGACACTTTTAAACATGTTGGCTAAGTTATTCTTTGACCTTATAGTTATCATGGATGTTTAAAAAGACTCTGCAAACTTGGTTGTATTATTAGAATCTACCAGCATTAATCCTGAAGCCTCCTCAGACATGTCTTATTTAGATGTGGATTTAAGCAAGCGAATAAGAACCTATTTAATATGGAAATTGGGAGCACTTCAGCAGAATTATCAATGCTGACTTTAGCTTATTTCCTGAGGTAAACATGAGTAGTATCTTCCCTCTCCCATTAACTTTCTAGCTCCTCAATAAAACATTGTAGAGAATTAGATTTTTCTCTGTTGCTGGTTTGAACAGGAAACATTTAGTACTGGTGAATAGTGAGTATTTTCCATATGCAAATTTGCTCATTTGCTGCCCCTTACTTCTTGTTAAGGGAAAGGGTCATTTATTCTGCTTAAAGCTTTCCCTCAGAGCTATTCAAATTAACCAGATGCTAAGCGTTTTACTGAGGAGGGTCTGTAATTTCCTCAGCTGGTACAGCTGGAAAATCGACATTTATTTATTCTGTGTTCAGAAATTACTGGGACAGAGACATACATTTGCTATGTAAAAAACATTGTTAGTGTCTCAGCATGTATCATGATGCTGGGTCAGAGTTAAGAAGGTTAATGAAATATTTAAAGTGAATTTTTGCATAGCATTTTTTTTACTACTGCAATGGATAAACCACAAAGCTAAGAGCATGTTTATGTAAGGTATTTAATCAGGTGTTTTCATCCTATAGAATCTATAGAGGCTATTATCAAGATGTTCTTACACCACTTAAATGAGATTAAGCTCTTTATAAATACTCTTTTAAAGGCAAATTTGGACTTTGCTTCTAAGGTTGTATTGCTGTAGTAATGAGCAGCAGAGATGATGTCTCTCTGAGTTTGCTTTAATTTGTCCTATTATTGAGGCCAAACTGGCTGTAGTTGCTTTTGGGCTCGAGATTTTTAGAGGAGATGCACCTGTGTCACCCCTGTTGGTCCAAAATTCAGTGGAGCTCAAGGGCTCTGAGTATGTTGTGTATAACAAAGACAGTATTTCTGACCAGGTCCCCTGGTCTGAGACATCCAGACAAAGGCATTATGTAATGTTGCGCTTTGTCTCCATTTCCTTGCAGAACTCCTCGAGCAATGGAATTTCTTGAATGTCATCAAAAGAAGTTAGACCCAGATGTGGACTGTTCCTGCTTGATATGCCAGCAGTGAAGCTAGCTTTCTGTAGTTTCCCATGCTGCAGGGAGAGAAGGATTAAAAACTAAGGTATTTGAACACTCTGAAATTACACGCAAATAAAACAGCGGATATATTCAAAAAGGCTCTTTGCAAATAAACAACAAAAAAAAGTCACCTCTTTGACACAGCCAGGCTTGAAAAGAACATGCCAAGATCAAATAACAGCTGTACCCACTGGAGCTGGAACCAAAACAATCTGGTCCACTTCATTTTCTACTTCACAAACAAGGAGTTTGGTTGATAAAAACGCTCTTAAGCCTTTTTAGCTCTATCGTAGATACAAGATTGCTCCAAAGTGGCTTTACAGGAGCAGGCTGTACTGGTGGAGCATGGTGACAGTTTGACTTTGTTCTAGGCAGTGGGTTTGGTGCCTGCTGAACAGGTCATAGAAGCATGGAATCATAGAATGGGTGGGAAGGGACCTTTGAAGATCATCTCGTTCCAACCTCCCTGCCATGAGCAGGGGCATCTTCCACCGGATGAAGTTGCTCAGAGTCCCATCCAGCCTGGCCTCACAGTAAAGAACAGGGATAGGGAATCTATCACTTCTCTGTGCCAGTGTCTCACCACCCTCACAGTAAAGAATTTCTTCCTAATATCTAATCTAAACCTGCCCTACTTCAGTTTAAAGCCATTTCTTCTTATGCTGCACTACATGCCCTTGTCAAAAGTTTATATCAATCTTTCTTGTAAGCCCTCTTTTACTGGAAGGCTGCAATAAGGTCATTTTGAAGCCTTGTCTTCTCCAGGCTGAAAAACCTCTTCTCTCACATTCCTCATAGGATATGTACTCCAGCCCTCTGATCACTTTTGTGACCCTTCTCTTGACCCACTCCAACAGGTCCATGCCTTTCCTTTACTGCTGACTCCAGGGCTGGATGCAGTACTCCAGGTACAGTCTTACCAGAGTGGAGTATAGATATGAGAACCATCACTACAAGCCAAACACAGTCTGAAAAAACCTTGGGAGTCTAGATATCTGTTTTATTTCTATTCTGCATTTAGAGTCAGAGGCTGCCATCTTCAGTGAACTCATCATTAGCAGGATGAGAATGATACGGGACAAGTCTCTGACCCTGTTTCTGCTGTGGTAAAGCTGAAGTAATTCTGACTGTTGGGATGTTTTGCTGTGGGTGAGCACTTTTGGGCATTTAACTGTTTATTTAGTTCCTTCAGCAGAATCACTGATGTCAACAGCAGCCAAACATGGCCTCAGCTGGCTAGTTAACTAGATAAAGAAGACAAGATGGCAGTTTTGGGGGAATTTGACACACACGCATCACCACTGATCTTCTCACAGTGGTGCAGTGTAGAAAGATAAACTGCAGTGGTTTTGACAGTACAGGAACCTGGCCTCTGAGACAGAGACGGTTTAACTTGTGTATTTTCAGAGGCATCACAATCTATTTGTTTGGGAATTTGTTTGATTGTTGTTTATCTTTTAAAAATCTGGAAATCAGCTTTCTCCTTTGTTGTAGCAGAGAATTTTTCAGCAGTTTCATCAAAATAAATATAAGGCACAGGATCTTGAACAGGTATGGTTTTCTTCAGGATATGTGTCAGAAATTGGAGTTAATGGGTAGCAACAACGGAAATAAACAAAAATTCTACCTTAAATGGTGGACAAAACACTTTAAAAATGGGTTAAGACCCATTTTTTGTATACTTTATGTAAGACTTATGCAAGTTCTCCAATCTCTTTTGCAGGATAAATGTAAACCAGACAAACTCTTTTTAAATCTTCTGCAGTAATCATGAAGAAACAAAGAATGACATCAGCCTTAAAAATCTCTGCCTGGATTATCAGCTGAGAAACATCTTGCTAAAACCAAAATTTTGCCCACCAAATTTGAGAATTGTGGTCATTTGTAATTGCAAATAACCCAGTCATGCCAGTTAGAGCTCTCAATATTTTTAACATTATAACTGGATATGCACAACAAGTCAGTGTGTGCCTCAGCAAAACTGGACGTCAGGAATCCACCAGCTTAAAAGGAGGATTGCATTACACACAAAAGGGAAAAACCTGTTCATTGTAAACGGTTTCATTTGTATCTCACAGCAAATTAGGGTCCTTCAAAATCTCCTCAAGGGAGTGTGGCATCATGAAGCCTTTCATCAGGGGCCCCAGACTGGGCTCTGCTTCAAACTTCTTCAGAAGAACAGAACAAACATCCTCCTTCCACTGAGCCGGATGTTTTCCGAAGGTAGAACAAGGTATCCTCTGTACCTCAAAGGGAGGAAGGATCACATAACACCAGGCAAAAATGTGAAGTGACCAGTTTTCACAGGCTTTTTTATTATTATTTCTTTTTTAAATCAGGAAGCTTTTCCACATCCCAGTTAGAGCTATGAAATTCTATGGGTTTCCTCTGCTTTGGATGTACTGACATTCAAATCCCAGGCTCTCAAACACAGTCATTATGTGCTGGGTACCTTAGCAGAGAGAGAGTGGCTGGTAGAACATTTCACTCTCATAACAGCCCTATGACAAGTACAGAAATGGTGTATGTGGAAAATTATTTATCAGGAAGCATTTGATGTATTTTTAGGTTCTCCTTTAAAGCAATTTAGTGGCTGGAAAGCAAGGGAGAGGGGATTAAGTTCCCGGCACACTGCCAGTAACTTCTCTGTACACTTCAGCCTTGGAACCAGCCACACCTGAACTTTTTTGGAGTTGTCAGCAATTCAGATCGAAATTGAAGCATCTTTCTTATGACACCATACAAGGAGTTTTTCCTGCCATTTTCTTCCCTTAACTCAGTACCCTGTTGTTAATCCTGTGTCAGGCATTGGAACAGGCTGCCCAGGGAAGTGGGGGAATATCCATCCCTGGAAGTATTCAAAAGGCATGTGGATGTGGCACTTGGGGACAACATTTCATGGTGAACACGGTGGTACTGGGTTACTGGTTGGACTAAACAATTTTAGAGGTCTTTTCCAGCCTAGACAATTCCATGATTCTGATCAACAGAACAAAAGTTTGTATGAACTTTGTCCTATATTGATCACTCTTCAGAATGAAACAGATTTGTATTCTTGTTGTAGAGTTCTCCAGAAACAGGGAACAAACCATAGCAAGGGTTTTTTTTCTCTAGCAAACTGCCTAAATCTAAATAGCTCACATTCTTCTGGACTTCTCTGTTGTTGCCTTAATGGTTTTGCATGTTTTGCCTGCATATGCAAAAATACTTAGATGTTGTTTAAAGCATTCTGGAAAATTAATTTTTTCATTCATGCCCAAGAGAGGAAAGGGCATGATCAGCTCAAGGGATTAATAAAAAGAGATTTGAAGTTATTCACCTCCTAGGCTGTAGGTTGTAATGATTTCAAGACTGGCCAGTGGCACACTGACCCATGTTTCACACTTGCAGTGCCATTTCCGTACATGGGAATGTCTGTCACAAACCTCAGACCACATGGTGTTTGCCATAAATGTGTGCACATTTCCAAGATAGTGACTAAAAAATGAAAGGTGTGGAGATGACCTACCCTTTTATGTGTGGAGGATTTGTCTCAAGGACAGAAGAAAGTAATTTTATAGGTCTTTGTGATTGATTTATTATCTTGATAATGAAAGTTGCTTTCTCTTTTACATAGCCAGGCTGTCGATCTCGTAAACTCATGTTTATAGAATAATGAGTCTTTTTAGACATTGTAGAAACAAGAACTGCATAACCAGCAGCAATGGAAGCTTTAACATCTCTTCCATCACATTTATTCTTTACTAAAGCATTTGTCACCATTTCCCACAGCACTCTGCTAGAGAAACTGGCTGCTCTTGGCTTGGATGGGGGCACTGTGGGTTGAAAACTGTCTGGATGGCCCAGAGAGTGGTGGAGAATGGAGTTATATGCAGTTGGCAGCCAGTCACCAGTGGTGTTCCCCAGGGCTCAGGGTTAGGGCCAGTCCTTTTTAACATCTTTACTGATGATCTGGACAAGGGGATTGAGTGCACCCTCAGTCAGTCTGCAGGTGACACCAAGTTGGGTGGGAGTGTTGATCTGCTGGAGGTCAGGAAGGCTCTGCAGAGGGATCTGGACAGGCTGGATCGATGGGCCAAGGCCAATTGTATGAGGTTCAATAATGCAAAGTGCTGAGTCCTGCCCTTGGGTCACAACAACCCCAGGCAGTGCTACTGGCTTGGGGAAGAATGGCTGGAAAGCTGCCCAGTGGAAAAGGACCTGGGGGTGTTTGTCAACAGCAGCTGACCCTGAACCAGAGTGTACCCCAGGTGGCCAAGAAGGCCAATGGCATCCTGGCCTGTATCAGCAGGACCAGGGCAGTGGTTGTCCCCCTGTACTTGGCACTGGTGAGGCCGCACCTCGAATGAAAAGGACAGAACAGACCAAGAAGCACTGATAAAGAACAGACTCTTGGCTCAGGCAGCTTCAGAAGATAATCACAAGCTTTCTGGAAGCCAATTTAAGTGCCATGCCAGAACACAGTCTAATTTTGCTATTAAGCCCTTTGCCAGGAAATAAACTATTTCATTCAAGATGTTATTGCATTAAGCAGAAATGACTTAAGGCTGAGATTCTGAGATCCAGTTCATGCTGAATGTCACCTCACTTGACAAGCAGATCTTAAGTAACAAAAAAGGCATTCAAAAGGTGAGCTTTTAATTCAGTTATATTTTTAGCTAAGCCTTCCTGCTTACCTCTAGATATCTTGTTTCTTATCAGAATGAGTTAAAGCTTCATGGAGCATAAGATGGAGGAAAGCTGAGCTGCTGTGGTGCATGACTTTATATACTGAGTAGGATCAAATGGGTGAGAAATTGGTGATGCTGGACAGGAAATAAGATCCCCTTCTCTTCACAAAGCAATGACCAAGTATTATAGTAAGCAGAATCTATTGAAAAAATGCAAAATACAAATGTATTCACAAATAATTTAATGAGTTTGTTTTACTCTGACTTCTACAATCGGAATTATTTGCAAATAGTTGGATGGCAACCAGAATTTTTTTCACAAAAAGGCCATTTCATTGTTCTGCTTAAAAAATTTCCGTCATTCAATTAGGGAGCTGAAACAATGTCTTGGACAAAAATGACATGTTTGCTGCAAAGCAAACAAAACCCAAAACAAGCTCAGTGGTTTTTTTCCATTAAAATTGCTGTCTTTCTCCAACTGGCTATCCCAGTTTAAACCCTAATGGAGGCAAGGCTCAGCAATTTCTGTCTCTGTAAACTCAAAGAAAAATGCAGCTGCAGTGGGCAAAGCTGATCTGGCCCAGGTAGCTCATAGTGAAGAATGGATCCCTTTCACCTAAAGGAATTAACCACACAGCATGAGTAATGGATAGTAAAGTACGCAAAGAAATGATTCACAAATAAGCCGTAGAGAGTTATTAATTGATTTACTCAGTGGATTCTGACACACACCACATTTTTTAAGATTTCCTAACCAAAAAAGGCATCCTATTTGTTGCAGATTTTACCCAGAACATTAGAGTGCCTAGAAAGAACAGCATTGTTCGGAATTTTGGGTTTTTAAAATGGAAATTGAATTGAAAAACCTTCCTTTGTATGAAACATGAGGCCTTGACCACTTTTTTATCGTTATGACTACGGCACTTTTCACAGAAGTAGGGTGTTAACCTCTGAGACGTGGCTATGTTCCAGCTCAGATGTTTTTCTTTCTTCCTGAATTTTCTCTGTAGTTTCAGCTGGATGACGTATTCCTCACTTCCCTTCCTTTGTGTAATCCTGGTGGCACAGAATGGGAAAGACTGCTGTGTTTCCCCCACAGAGATCACCTGCTGCTGAAATGCAGCTAGCGAGGGATATGTGCACAAGCTGAACTACATCCATGCTCTTTGAGGCACTCAAGAGAAGCTGCATATCCACAAGGCAGACTTTGCCCCCAGTTTATTAAGCGTGCTGTTATCCTCCTTGGATAACAGCCGTGCAGAAATAGGGAGTGGTGTCATCCTGAGCATTGTTCATTGTCCATTCTTTACCCAGAAAACACAGGTTATTTTTATCAAGCCTCAGAAGTGACAGAGAGGACCATAATTAGCTGATCAAACTCAGCCATTCTGCAGCATAATAAAGGACAAAAAGTCCAGAGGAACAAACAACCTGTAGGTGGCCCATCTTTATGATACCTAAAAGTAACCTTGAAGAATTAAAAAGAAGTCCTCTCTGGAGTTCCACTCCTTTCTTTTACATTAAACCTTTTGCTTTTCCACGAGTAAGAAAATCTTTAATGCCTTTCTTTGCCATGGTGTCTTTTCAGTAAGTGGTGCCATTTGCAAGCAAAGGCATATTTCTCACATATTCCCACAGCATGTTTCTTAAGTTCTCTCTTTTACAGGCAGGAATCTGAGACAGGCCTTTCTTAAGGGTCTCTGGAAGGTCTGGGCTGGCCTTTTCCCACTGCACCACAATCTCCTTCCTAACACAGCTACATATCTGGGCCTGGAATGAGCTTGGTTGTTATTTTGGCAGTCCACAACTAAATAAAGGATGAAGAAGAACTCAGGATGATTTTCTGACCCTAAAGAGCCATTCAATAAAACTAGGAAAAAGTCCATCTTGATATTGCTAATATTTCATAGGAAATCTACCTCATCCCAAGATCTTATTTTTATAACCTTTCAGGATTTCTTTGCATAGTATAAAGAGAGACACATTCATAATTCCTTGAGGATAACTTCTAAATCTGTTTCAAAGACATAGTGGGCAAATACCTTGGGATTTAAGTGCTTCAAACTTCTGAACAAGCCAGATACGATATTTGCAGCTGAGGCCCACCTCTGCTCTGAAGAAAGCCCATTTCACCAGTGTGATTTTATTTTTAAAAGCAGTTCTCCTGGCAGGCTTCTCTGCCTTCAGCCGATTACGTAAAGTAAACTATTGACATATGCAGACCAGTTGAGGCCATTTTCTCCATTAAATTCCAACCTTGTTTTAAAAGTGCAGTTTTAACATGTTGTTCTTTCTGAAATATTCCACAATATGTGCTTTCACGTTTGGTTATATAACATTACATTCTTTTATAATAATAAAGCCGAGTGTATTTTGGAATTGTTCACAGACTGAAGCAGTTTAGCACATGGGACACATCCAGATGTGAAAAAGTTCTGCGGCTTGGCTAGACATGTTACTAAACCTTTTCTCAGACATCCAAATGATGCTCAGGATGAATTTAGATTTCCTTTCTGAAAGGGACCTAGCACTTTCCTAGTGTGCACAGAGAGAACCATCCTATTTCTGATGCTGGGCTATTGCAGTTGAACACAAAATATACTTTACTTAATGTTAATTCAGTAATATGTTGAAACTGCTCATGAGCTTCATTTAGGTACTTATATAGCCTGCTAGTGGCCTTGATACAGGAGAATACACAAATACTAATGCTGTTTTAATCCAATGTATTCAAGCTTCAGACTAGGGGCACAGATGACTGTCAGTAATGTGACAAGAAACCCCTGTCTGGTAGGATTTCATGTATAGGCAGATTGCTATGATTTTTCCAAATTCATAGGTAGCTACTTAAATATAAGCAACAAGGGGATCTGCTATTCTAACAGAAATACATTCATTTGTATTTCATGTGGGGCTTTTCTTTTTCGAGAAGCTGACGAAGGGATTTGACATAAGCAGGGCTACTGCTGTACAGCACCCTCTTGGGTGGAGATGGGCAGCCCCTGTGCTGCAATGAAACATCTCTTTTGTCTGAAGGCATTTTCATGACCCTGTGGAACTGAAGGCGATTCAGGCCAAAGCTGTGGTCTGCATCCCCAAACAGACATTTGAGAGATCCTACATAGCTCTCTCTGCCAAGGGTGTGACATCACTGACATGAGTCTTGGCATCGGGGATCCCTTGCCAAGATACCATCCATTGTCTCTGCCTGCATTATCATGTGTTGCCATCCCCACTGCAGCTACATTTGATTGCTATAGCACACAGCTTCACCCTGGCCCTGCAAAATAGCCTTCTGACCTTATAGGATAGATCCTGCAGGACTTATATAGATGGATCCTGTATTGTCTCTGCACAAGGGAAAATTCTCTGGACCTCAGGGATTTCATTACAACCTCTGTGGGCCACTTGTTGCTCTGGTCCTTCACTGTATAGGCTACCTGACACTTGTTTTATCTGTGGTCTGGGGATGAGAGAGGCTAAAAGTTCTCCACTAGGATCAAATAATCTGCTTCAATTGGCTTATTCCAATCTCAGATTCTGGTCTGAATCAGTCAGGACCTGTCCCATTTACAGAACAGTGTTTCTGTTAGTATGAGACAATGGGTCTATGTCAACAGTGTGCTGGTTGGCTTTACATCACATTGAAATCAAAGCAGTTGTCATGTCATCAGCCTGTAGAAACACAGTGGTGAGTTCATCCACAATAGTTATTTAAAATCTGTCTTTTTTTTTTTTTTTTTTTTTTTTTTTTGAGCTGACTTTGATGGAAAACTCTGGGCTGACTGCCTTTGAGTTCGCTATTTTATGTTGTTTGTTGTTCTGCTTCCTGGTTATTATTGATATCCCATCATTATCCAAATACTTTCTAACCACAGGAATTAGTGCAGTTACAAACTCTTTTTTTTTTGTTGTTGTTGTTTCTTGTTTCTCCCCTTTGCTTGTAGCTTATGAATATTTATTTGTAGAGGCCAAATGTCATGTCACAATGTGTTTTCTATCCTTTCCCTGCATATAGGCACAATACAGCGATTTACCATGAGACCACAGAGTTTAGATTCATTGCCTTGCAGCATTTATTGTTTTATTTATCCACACAATTCTTATTCAACCATTCAAAGTATCATCCTGGTACAGTTCAGTGGTGAGATTCTAATTCAAATGTTGAGCTTTGGCTTTCTTTATCAAAGGTATTATTTTCCAAACATGCTCATCACCAAATACCCTTCATTTGCAGCTGCAAGATATCTGGGTGAGAAATAAGAGACAACCTAGAACTGCATGCCAGAGCTGCTTTATCTGCAGATGTGCCATGTACACAGAACACCCACCTGCTTTCTGCCAGCAGTAAAAAAGATGTATAGTAATGTCTGCACTCGGCTTTGCAATGCTGAAAACTTTCTTTTAATGGAAAAAAAAAAATCTGGACATTTCATGCACTTATATGGTATTTTGTAGCCTAGTGCTTTAGAGCCAAAGGAAATGTACATGTCCAAGAGAGTTTGCTGGATACACAGACAGTATTCTTGGAACTAGACTTAGCTGTAATCATCAGGGAAATCACTTTGTTGCTTTCCTTATGCTAGCGTAGCCAATGTGCTATGCAGTTTGAGCCTCTATCCTCCTCCTCCTCCTCCAGAGCAGGAAGCTTTCCATTCTTTCTGAAAGCAACAATTCCATACATGATGGATTGTTGAGCAGCACTTATACACAAAAACATACAGAGTTTTGTTCTCTTTGCACTTTATGGCTGAGAAGCCTCACACTCACATGTGTAATAATCTACCATCTCTGTTCCAGAGACTTACAGTCCTGCTCCAGATCTGCCTCGACGGTTGAGTCATCTCACCTAACATTAGGCATCTGTAGCATAGATGTCTCCAGCTAAACCACGCATCTGAATTGCTTTTTGTAGTCAGTGGATAGAAAAAGGCACTTGCAGGGACCAAGGTTAGGGACTTTTTTATTCAAAACTGGTCTGTGTTAGATATCTAACCTAGATGAAATTGATTTTGTCCTAAAATCCATTTAGTAGATCTTTACTGTCCATAAAGGAAGCTTGGGTGACTGGTTCAGATGTATACATATATGTTATAGTGACATCTGAGCCCTATCCTTTCTGTTCAAAGTAAAACCTCATATTGATCTGACATCTTCAGTGGATGTGTAAGGGGTTTATATTCCATCTAAGGTAGATGTTTCAGCCTTCACTACCAAAACCTGATTTTCACTCTTCTCAGCACTGTGTACTGTACATGATCTTGTTTGTCAGTCAGACCCATATCTTGAGTATCAGTTTTTACTTCCTTGACCTCTTTTGAATTCATTTAAATGTCTAAATTGTTTAGGTTCCTCTAAGATAAAGCCCTTCCTATGCATCTCACTGGCAAAAATTCTGTGCAAGGTTTAGGTCTTTTGCATGAGCAAGATGCAGAAATTGTCTAAAATTAAACTACTTAAGAGTATGGAACTTTACTCAGAAAATGGATAACTCATAGCTGTGCAGTTCTTACGTACAATCCACACTCTACATGCATAGCCACATCTATATTGTTCCACTGACTTCCCCGTCTGTGTTCATCAAAACTCAGCTGTATCTCTTCACCTTCACGGAAGTTAACAGCTTTTCTGTCCTATCTCTTCCTATCATGCATACTGAGAGAGTGACTCCTGCTTCTGCCACATATTTGCCATGTTTATAAAAAAAAAGTATTCCTATTAATGATCTATCAGACCCATTCATTGTTCTAATTCAGATTCCTTCTTGCAGCTCTCCTTGGCACTGATGCCTAGAAAATACTTGGCAATACATGCTGTCTGGCTGGCTAATGCAGTTGCAATGCTTCCTCACTCTCCATATAGGTCTGCTGTCTTGGATTTAGATTCTAAAGCTATTTGCTTATGTGTATACAGTTCTGAGCTCAACTTCTGCTGAGCCACCCTAGTATAGCAAGTAAATAATAACAATGAGACAAATTTTGAAAATTTCGAGGTAAATAACACTTCACAAAAGCTTTCCAGTGGAGATTTCCACTCTCCTCTTTCATAAACACTAACACTGTGCTTCCTTTGTTAGAAATTCTTCATTCTTCTGGTTTTGATTCTTTCATGCTTCTAAGTTGAAAAGCTTCTGAAGGTTCTGAAGCCAACACTTTGTTGCAAGCATGCACTCCTTTGGTAAAATTCTTGTATTTTGTTTGCGTCTGTAAAATACCACACTTTAGAATAAAAGATCACCACTGTTTTGCTCAAGTAAGGCAGAAAACTTCCTGGCCATAGCAGGTTTCTACCATCTGCTGCTCAGACACAAAGGGTTGCACTTCAAGCAGACATTGGTGAGACAAGATTTATTGATAGTCTTTTGTTGGATCAGCTGGTATAGTTTGAAAAATTAGACAATTTTCAAAAAATAAAAGCCCTTTTTATGTCCCAAAACTTAAATGTATATAAAATGTCTAATAGACCTCCTGCCATAGAAACAAGAAACAGGTAAAACACAGTAGGAAATGTGTATTATACAGCCAAGACCTGAGATACCACCTCACTTGGTCTAGAAAGAGCACAATCAATGCTACATCAATAATGTAAGGATATTTTTTACCAAAGGATACCATTCTACTCAACTAGACGGAGTGTTTGAAAATAGGTGTTTAAACACCTCACAAGGAATTACTTCAGAACAGAAAGAAAACCTCCACTGGTTCCATGGAGTAGTTGACAAGATCTATCCTAGCCTGGAATCCACAGAGAGCAGTTACAGCTGTGATTACAGTTTTAGGAGATAAATATCCTTCTTTGAAATTGTTCTTCTAGACCTATCCTTCCCTCAAACAGACCTCACCTTTGATACCAGGGTGTCATTTACAGAGATACAGTTTCTTCAGGTCTTCTGCTTTGTGTGGTGTCTCATTTCTGTGTTATCTCCAGTGAAATCTCAGTCAGGTGATAACAGGTGGAAGAACTAAACTACTGCATGTCTGTAATTAATAATTATGCAAATATCTCTGAGACACAAGAATTATGAATTCATTGAACTTGGTTTTCCAAAATGTATGAAAGCTAGTCACTGTCAGCAGGAAAAACCTGTTATGTGGGGAACTAGTTCATGTGCCTGTCACCATTAAGCACTATTTATGCCTTGTTAAAGCATTTGGCCACACAGACGAGCTGAATGGAGCTGCCCAGAAATGGATATAGATGGCTATAGGTGTTTCATCAGGAGAAGAAGTCCATACAAAGCTCCGGCTCAGTGGAATCAGTCAGCATTCCTCCTGAAATCTGCCAAGCTTTCTGAGGCACCTCAACAGCTTTGCCTTATCTTGTGTGTCCTGTTCCTCTGGATAACTGTTTTCTGCTCTGTGCTAAACATGCCTTATGTGCTGGGAAATGCTGTTGATCTGGCATGGTGCCTGAAAGGTTTTGCAGATGGGCAGGAATGTTTTGTTCTGATAAAGAAAGGGCTGCAGATGCAAGAATATCAATTCTCAAGAAAAAGGGAGGAGAGTATCTAGTGGAATGGAAATAACCCTCCTTTTCTCATGGACAAGGCAAGTGTTTGACAGTGCTTGGCACTAGCTCTACCCATTATTTTGTCTGTGAGGAGCACCTGATCTTCACCTTGGTGATTTATCATCCACATGAGTAACTTTTACAAGAGTCAGTGAACTTACCTGATGTTAAGATATTTGATTGCAGAGATTGCTGCTGCTTCAAGTCTGTTGATCCTGACATTTTAGCAACATCTGTACATGACTTTCTCTATTACAGCTTCAGGACTGTCACTTTCCTTCTCTTCACCAACGTCTTGATTTGATACAATGTCTGTGCAACACTGTGAAATTTGTCACCTTTATGTGACACAGCAGTGTTCCAAAAAGCAAATCTTTTTCAATTTATACTTGAAACTTTCAGGCTTTATTTAATAGGATCCACTCAAGAGGGGCTTGTTCACATCAGGTATTAAAGTGGCCTGAGAGACACTAAAGACTGTAATATTGAGTCCTCAGTTAACCTTTTCATTTTTTCTTTTACAATTCTGAGATTAGTCTTGGATTGCATTGCATCCCTTTACTACACTCACAGCCAGGCACACAGGACCAAAATCAGGACATCCTAAATTAAATGTCTAAACCAGAGTGAATAAATGGTACTGCCTCCTCCACTGACTGCACGTGGACCCCAAGGGGATTAGCTGAGACAGTCACCTCTGCTATGGACATGGGGCACTGGGGGCAATGAAGCCCATCTAACTTGCCTGAAAATACCTGAAAGCACTCAAGTAACTCTGTTCCAGCACAGAGTACATAGGATGACAGTTTCTGTAGGACAATTGCTTCTTTGTACTGCCAATGAATATAGTTTGTCCCTACAGCTCAAGCAGCCTGAGCAGTCAAGCAGAGAGGTGAAGTTTCACAATGGTTCCACATATGCAATATATGTTTCTTTCTTCATCCGTGAAAACCTAAGGAATATAGGTATAAGTTGTTCAACTAGAGCATATATGTTCAGATTACATCTTTATTTACATCATCACATGCTATTTTGTCCCACAGAACAGGGTACAGGATGATTTCACAGGGGGAGAAATTAGAACAACCTTCCATCAGGCATCTGCTTAGCTTTCCAGCCTATATACATGATGTTTTGCATAGGACATATAGGAAATGTAATGGTAAATTGCCTGTGAATCCTGTTCATGGTGCAGTAAAGGATGAGAAGACAGTGCAGAGAATTAAGGTTATTTTTTAGCATCAGTTTCCTTCCAAAAATGTGCTGGAAAACGGCAGAGAATGAGAGAAAAAATGAGGTTATCAGCAAAGATTAAGGAAGGAAGTTACAGGAATGTAGAATAAATGGTGGCATGACCCAAAAACTATGTATATTCACTGTAGAGCTTTGAAAGTGTTCAAGATTCAGTAAGACACCAATAAAACTATATAGCACACTTGAATGTTCATCCAGTGTTTTAGTGTTGGGAGGACAGGGGAATTAAAGTTTATTTTATGTCTGGAAACTTCAATACTGGTCTCTGAAAAGGATCATCAGCAGTATGTTCTTCATTTAACCTTTCACTGCTCTCTTAGGTGTAGAACAGCCCAGTGATTGCTCTAGTAGAAGATCCTGGCTGGATTTAGATGAAGCTCCTCTAGCTCACAGACTCCTCCTGAATGTCTGTATCGTGCAGATGAGCACAGTATAGAACATCCTTTAGGAAGTGCTGATTCATACTGGCAAATCCACATAGCAGAGATGTTCCTAGTCTTATCCACTGTAATCTCTGGAGCAGATGCCCTGCATGCAGAAAGCAGAAGTAGAAAAATGTTCTCTGCCAGAGCCAGCTGGTGGTGGAAGAAGTGGCCACTGCTGCCTGTGTCATCATGTCTCCCCACCAAAGTGGCTATTATTTCTTCTCTTTGAAAATACCAACTCCATGGGTTTTTCCTGGGAATGCCTTCTGACTCACTTGAGTGAAAAAGGGACAACTTGGCTTAAAAAGTTTAAATAATTCATTTTCACAATCTAGGTCACTTTGCCAGAGAGATGGGTTTGGAAGTGCTTACATAAACAACTCATCTGACAGATATGTGGGGTCAGGAATACATGCAAGAGAGGCAACAAAGAAAATTTGGGAGTGATAACTTCTTCCAGTGTCACAGATGATTCTAGAAGAAGGTATCTGCTCACAGACTGAAACTGTGCTACCCAGAAAGGACTGATGTACACAGCTAGTAGTGAAACCGTGCTTCGGTGTCTGGGATACTGGTTAAGCTACAATTCAAAATGGAATGACACGCTAGAAAGATGATACCCTTAGATACGATGATATACTCAACACCTTTTGACCCTTGGACATCTTTTGAAAAGGGAATTTCTGTCTCACCCTTATATTATAGTACTCTAAATCCATCAATAAAATGAATCAGGAAGAATCAGGAGACAGAAAGTTGGACTTGAATGAGCCTTTGAATAAGGAATAGTTTAGCTATCTAAGAGAAGCAAAATACCATCAGAAGCCAGAGATGAGAGAAATCAGTAATTACTCCACCCATGTTCATCACAGCCAAGAGCTAACACAGAGTAGCCAAAAGTTTGGAGTAGAAGCTGCAATACTCAGCATGGCCTCGCCACGCTCCCAAACAGGAGGCGACATCCCGGTCCTGGCAGCTTGGTGTCCTCCTACAGCACTTTTCCTGTAATCATGTGTTATACAGACCTGGCAGTGGTGGTGGGGACAGTGTCACCTATTCTGTCACAAATGCCAGAAGCAATGCTATCTCCAGATCTGTTCTGGGGAGAAGGATTAAATGAAAGAACAAATGCTCTTTCTACTCGCCATGACTCTTCCAAAGGAAGAGCATCATAAAACACACTTCAGTAAAAAAAATTTCTACTCAAATTAAACTCTTGCTTAAGTAATAAGAAAAACTACTTGTATTATTACCTGTAAAATTGCCATCTGGGGGCTACGCATATTATATTCCTTGTTTGAAGTGGTGACCATGGATATATTTATGAATGTTCATTTCTGATGTGGAAAGAGGTGAGAAGTAGGAAGGCAAAACCTGCAGACTAGTCAGTATTATTTAAGGAAGGAGAGACCTGGAGACAGAGCAGAGAGTTTCTGAAGGAATATTCTGAAATAATGTGCTCGGCTTGGCCACTGGGTCTAATAAAGGATATAGTTAAAAGAAAAAGGTTGAGAGATGGGCAGTAAGACTCACATAAGAATGGAAAGCCACGGGTATTAAAGAAAAAATGCTGAAATTTAATTTTAGAAGCAGGACAAGGAGGGGAGACTGCGATGCTATGAAATGAATACTTAAAAGAGGCACATTGGGATTCTTCCATTCATGTGCTTTTCACAAGAAGCCATTCACTGAAACAGAATAGCAGTGAGCATGAAAGGAAGGAGGGAAACATTATTTCAAACCCTGTACAACCCCCATTGAGTTACAAGGTATTAGAGTGAGAGATTAGGTGGTCTTAAAAGAGTATTTTCTAATTTTTTTATTAGTATTTTCTGGGTATTCTCATGAAAAATGGAAACATTCCCATTCAAAGGAATAGATATGAAACTCTGGTATGGAAGACATATAAACTCTAAAATTCCATGGCATGAATGTAGCCAAACTGTAAGTGAAACTGAAACAAGGTAAGTAACTCTGTTTTCATTGTTTGTGGCAGCTGCCTGTATTCCAAAAACTATTTAAAAAATAAAGCCATGCCAGTATGAGCTACTATATTCCTGGGATTAGATTAGAAAACAGAGATATGCAAATTATTTTTTTTTACTCAACACCTTTTGAGACTTCTCCTTCTGGAAAATGTGACACCAGCTTTTGGTAAGGAATTTATTACTTTACAAATTGCAATGAATCAGAACTACAGTGAATATGAAATGAACATGCATGGGGGAAGAGAGATGATCATAACCAGCAGCCTGATGGCCAGTGCCTGTTTAGCTGCTGTGGGGATCTATGTATGAGCATGAGTATCATTAAGATATTAAATTTTCTTTAAGTGTGTCCCTGGGTAAAACAAAACAAAGGCTAGATTAAGTGATCACCATTATAACGTCTTAAACAAAAACAAGGCAGTTTTTCTTTTCTTTTCCAGTATTTAAACATCTCATTGTTGAGTCAAGAGTAAAATAATGCTTTTCTGAAGAAGGCTACACATTATCCTGATGTGCAGCAGCTGAAGATTTAATCAAGGTTGCTGACTGGGACCTTCTCCCTAAACCTCTGGTCTCTTGTTCATGTATTTAACACAGTGACTGCATTCCAGTGAGTATCTTCAGGGAGCTCAAAAATATGCTGATCTCCAGCTTTCTTTGTGGTCTGTAGTCCAAGATGTAGGCAGGGCTCATTCCAACGGCAATTTGAAAATGCACTCCCAATATTACCTCTTCCATGTGTCTGTACTGTTTGGAAAATTGACTTTATATATAAGATGGTCAGCTTTGAGGTGGTTTTAGGTCTACAGATGAATTGTGAAGATGGTGTTAACCATGGCGTTTTGCTATGAGGTCAGAGAAACTTTGGGTTGTGACTCATGGTCACAGGCAGATGAAAAACGGCTGTAAGGGCTGACACCTATGACACGAACACAGATTTCAATGTCCTCCATTGCGCTGACACTGGAATATGTCCAGTCCCTTGATGAGCTGGTTCTGGGCACCAAAGTGCTAGAAAAATACTTCAGTGGAAATAAGTGAAAGTTTTCTGTGGATTTATTGCCTTGGAGTGGGGTCCTCGAGAGTCATATAAACATGGGAGTTGGCACTAGGAACAAGATGGGATCATATGGCTGGGGACTAATCAGGCTGGTTTAAATTGTCACCTAAGTGTGACCAAAGGTGGGTGACCACGCCTGCAGATGGAGATCCTTTGCTGTGCTCAGCTGTGTTTGCTGCTGCTCCCAGACTCCTCCTCCCAACACACGGTGCTGCTGCCTGACTTCTGCTCATAAAGCCTCCCTGTTGGGTCACAGTGAGCCAGGACACTTCCCATTAAAGTAATTAAGAAACCAAATTATCTGTGCCTGAAGTGGGCTGGGAGACAGGTCTGACAGCAGAAAGAGACAGTCAGCTCCAGAGGAGAAACATGGCAAGAGGTGTGATGGGCTGGGCACACAGGATACTGGCAGCAAGTGCTCCTGCGGTCATGGCTATTTACCGTAGGTATGCTGGTTTCTACACTTCAAAAGCTGCTATGTTTTATCTTTAAAAAATAAAAATAAACCAAACCAAACCAAACAAACCCCCCCACCCCCCAAGACAAAACCAAAAAAATCCCCCCAAAAAACAAAGATAGATTAGGAGGTGGCTTGATAACAAAACTTATTCTTACAGGGGAGAAATACCAGGTGCCACTTAATGTCATTAAGAGCTGGAGCCAGGCACATTTCACAAGAGAAATAAGGCACAATTGTTCAACTGTGAGAGTGATTAACCAGTGGAACAGACTACCATGGGAAGCAGGAGATTTTCCATTTCTTCAAGTCTTCAGCTCAGGACTGGATGCCTTTGTGGAAAATACTTTTAATAAACATGAGATTTTGGGCCCAACACTAACTAATTCAGTAAAACTCAGTTGTGCTTATTAAACAGGAGGTCAAGCTGGATGATATAATACCCCTTCTACTCTTAAAAATCAATGAAGTGTAAATGAAACAGCTATTGAACTCCACTATGGAACTGGTTAGGGAACACATTCCTATGCTTTCCTTGTCAGTGGCAATGTTTTGGCTGGAATATTGCAGCCTCTGGTGTCCAGGACAGCATCTTGCTCCTGCTTAACCCTCCTCTGAGGTCAGCCTGTCTCTGTCTGAAGCCCTTCAGCTATGATTATCTCCAATTCAGTGTTCTTTGTGTCTAGTTCACATTGTGTTACATAAAAGCAGGACTACAATATTATGGGAAAAAGAAGTATGCTTCAGTATCATGTGAAAGGTAAACAGAAAGAAGCTAATTTAGTTAGATACAACAGATGCTACACGTGAATGAAGTTTGAGTAACAATTTTTTCATGCAGTCTTAAATCTGCAATTTTCTCAGCAACTCATCTCAAATGTCCTTAAAAAGCTGGGGTTTTTTTCCTCCTGGAAGTAATAAAACAATATTTAAAAGTGAACTTTTCCTCAGTAGGTCCCAATGTCCATTAGTGAGGAAATCAGCATTATTATTTGCTTCAGATTTACAGATGGAAACGAAAAATAGTGAGTTGTCCATAGCTAGTCAGAAACTACTGAGGGTGATCCCACTGTCTGTATCTCATACAAGTGTCTGACAACATTAGAAGTATACAAATACCTTTATTTTATTGCAAGAAACCAAATATATTTTCCTCAAGGGTTTTTCTGTGGCTGTCCTGATAGTAATCCTGAAGGAAGTGGGCTAAGGGATGCTCTTGCTCATAGCTGGATCTGATGATTTCCATCAAATATAGTCATACGAGATAACATCTAACTAAAGCCATAAGTATTTCTGGTACCCTCTGGAGTGACATTTCCATCCATTTAGCATCTTTAGATGCAGTTAAGATATTCAGAGTCAACCCATAGCCAGCAGTGTGGGTAATGTGCATCTCAATGGCAAATGAGAGATACCAGGTGGGAGAGGAGTAGATGCAAAGTGCCTGGTGCTCAGTCTGAAATTCAGCACACAACGGTACAGCTGCTCTGCATGCACAAAGCTGGTGCCTGTGTGCCATCCACATATTTACATGGAATCATGATTAGGAACAGTTAGCCTGTACACAACTATCTATCACTAAAACTTCTATCACTGTTTTACAATATTACAACACTGTTGACTCCCACAAAAAAGTCACAGCAAATAGCCAAGCACAGGCCATGGTACACAGAAAGGATCTTGAAGGCTCCACAGCTTTCACAGTATTTTTTTTTTTCTACCAGCCAACTTTAGAAACCACTTCCCAGCAATAAGCCAACATGCACACTGTGGAAACATTAACTCTTCAATTTCTCAAAGATTATCAGAAATACATAGCTACCCTGAGCTCAAATCTTACCTTGGCACTAAGGGTGAAGGAAACAGGCCAATGAGACTTTCCCCTGATTCTGCTGCTATGTAATCTGTTAGACTATTTTGTTCTCTACTAATCCATGTTAATACTGTGCTTTCTCCTTGTCTGCCCTGCATCTAGAACATGTCTGTAGAGAAGGGAATTCAAGAGGCCATTGGCCTCACTGGCTTTATATAGGATCAGTTATGCCTAAAATATTCCTGACTGACATTTCCCTAAAGTTAAAGCTTCCATATAATATCCTCTACAACAATCTATTCCTATTAATTATCTATTAGTATTTTTCCTATACATAAACTGAATCTTCTTTACTGCAATTAAAGCCATTGTTTCTTCTCCTGTAGAAAAGAATTTATTTCTTCAATGAACTTTCCCTTTTTTAATGTCTGTTATCATCTCTCTTCTCAGTTTTCTGTTATTTAGGGTAAGAAGTTCCAGTTTGTTCTATTTTTCCATTGCAGGTCATGGTTTCAAACCTATCATCATTCCTGCTGGTTCTTCTCTGGACACTCTCCAACAGAGCCAAATTATTCTTGAAGTGTAGTGCCTGGAACTGGATATACAGATAAGACCTTAGCTGAAGCAGTTGACATGATTCAAGTTTTTATCTGTCATAATCCCCTCAGCCTCCTTCTTGAGTCCTGGTCTTTACCTCTGTGTTGCCTGTCCCATGCCTGTGCACTTGAACATTTCTGCCTAAGTGCAGTATCTCAAATTTACCTCCACTAAAAAGCTATTTCCAGACCCTTTTACAAATATGTCAAGAGCTTTTGGAATTCTAATCCTATATCCCAGTGTATTTTCAGTCCCCTCCCACCTCTTTGTCGTTTCTATGTGGAATGTGCCCATTTTCCATTCCAGCAGCTAAACTATTATTGAATAGATTGAAAAAGACTTAACGAGGGAGAGTTCCACTTGGTAATGCTGCTACACTAATAAAAGATGGCAGCAAGGATCAGTGCAATGCAATTGTGACTGCACTGTCCTAGTCTGGTAATACCCAACACAGAGGTAGACCAAGGTTTTCTTCTCCAGCCTTTTAAGGTCTTCAAGTGGAAAAGTGATGCAAAGCCATCTTGGGACATAGTTTAACCTGTTAAGTTTTAAAGCAGCAAAAGTTTATGTTTTCTGTTTCCTACCTTCCCTTTGGCACTTGTACCCTGCACAGCCTTTTCTGTCAGGTCAACACAACTATTTGTGTAGCCAAGGGATAAATCAGGTTGAGGGAAAACTAAGACAGTAGAAAGAGAAGAACCACAGCTCACACACAGATGCCTGCCCTGAACCAGGTCACTGTGGAGATGGGGGAGGGACACAAGGAAAGGGACAGGAAAGCATGGCTGGAAGTTTATGCTCACACTGGGTTTAAGAAAGACTCAGCCCTTGCTGCTACTTGGAGAAATTGCCCATGCACTTCTCTGCTCTTGCTTTCTCTCTGATGCTGGCTCTAATATATCAAAATATTCTGTCCTTTTTGGCTCGTTTAATTTTCACTCTGGTTGGATCCCTGATCTGGCTGACTACAAGACAGACATTGGACATAGGAGTGAGGCTCCTGAAAATGTAGTTTCATGACTGACTTTTATTGAGCTAAAGTGATGTTTTGGCCCAGAAGCATTTTCTTTACTGTGCCTTCCACCAGCTCAGCATGAGCCTGTGTGACTGACAAAAGGGCACAGCAAGCACCAGCAGTGTGTCTGTCCCGGGCTGTTGCAGCCATACCTTCAGTGCCCGAGCCTTCTGTATTGCTAAGGGCCTTCCACCTGCAACTCCAAACCTCCCTCCAAGCTCTGTGTCCTCTCACCCTGGCTGCTTTGGCAATGTTCTCCAGAGCTCCTGGGGCAGTATCTTTCCCTTGTTTTTCTCAGGGTGTTATTCTGGTGTTCTCGTGTTGTTATTCTCATGACCTTGCACCTGCAAGTCCCCGATAGTGTTCTCGGCAGGTTCTCATGGGAAGTGATTGCCACCAGCGTGGGAATCACCCCTCCTTTCTCCTTCTTCCTACCCTTTTGCTTCTGGTTTACATTTCAGGGGGCACAAAGCTTAACAATCACCCAGCGTGTAGCACCCAGAAGGTAAGTGGTTTCAACCAATAGCATTTGAGTGGGTCCCAAAAACCATTATATCATTGCTATGGTAAAAGCACTACAGGGAAGCCTGGAGAGAAGTCCAGGACAGGATGCTTTGTGAGGACCCTCTCCTCACTTTTTTTTTAACTGTCCACATAGAAGAGCTCTGCCTTTCCTTTCTCTTTCTCAGTCTCTCTAGTTATTCTTTTCACTCCTAGTTTCAATGTATGCCCTCAGCCTTGAGCCCCACTAATAAATCTTTGTGCACGTGAACTTGTTGCCACACCCTGTGTGGGTCAAAGGAAAGGCTTGTAATGCAGGAATCCCCCCGACAGCCCCCTTGCTCTAGCAACACCACCTCCTATATCAGTCCTGCAGCATTGTGCAGGGACGAGAGCAGCTCCATGAAGTTTAAATGAATGGGTTTAGCTGACGGGCTTGCCCGTGCAATGGAGGGGAGGGAACATATGGCTGAGGCAAGACAGAAAGTGACAGTGGAATGGCAGCTGTGTTGCACTGGAATAGAGTGAAATCGTACTCTAAGTGGGAAGAAATAAACATTAATACCCAGGACTTTCCTCTTTGTAGAGAGATAACAAGTTTACACGAACTGGTGTGACCAGAGGAATGGTTCTGGCACTGAAAGCTGCCTGTCACCACAGAGACAGGCAGATCCTGGGGAACAGAGTTCTTGGGAAAAGAAGGCGCAAGAGAAAAGTGATGAGGTGATAGGACACAGGAGCTGTTCCAGCAGCTGCTGGTGTGGACTGTCACCCTCTTAAGCACTGCTGGCAAATGTGCCTGCACCCTGTTACGAGGTTTCACAGTTACTTTGGAGTTTTTCCAGTACAACTACTGGAAAATGAAACTGAAATATGAGCTGAGAGAATAACGCTTTTATTTAAATACAGATTAACCACAGGTGCTGGACCATTTTTCCCAGCAAACAACTCCTGCACCATGCAGCTAAAGAAACCCTGAATTACAATGCATAACTGTCTCTAAGGAATTTCTAAATCAACACATTTTGCTGCAGCGAATCATTGCGCTGAAGTTTTAGCAGTGAGTAGCTTCTGAAGGTGATGTCAACACAGTCATCACGACTGTGTGTGTTTCAGTGGAAAACACTTTGGCTAAGCCTTGTGCATGGCTATTTCAATAGAAAAATATTTAAGGGAAAGTGCATTGCCATGGTGAACTACATAGAAAAACTAGGGTGTGGCATGGGAAAAAAGGCAAAAGTTACATACGGAGGCAAAGGCAAAAGCTGCATTTTGGAAAATTTTATTCATTTATCCATACATTTTTTGCACTAGCTGCTCCTTTGGGGAGTGATGCTGTCACAGAACAGACAATGTAGCACAAGGCCTGAGTCTGTACTATCTTCCCTACAGACTGGCTGTATAATAGGGTGGTTTCTCTAAGAGTATTCCCTGGTGTTAAGGAGACACCCAGGCCAAGAACTGTCTGCCAAAGGGGCTCCATGTGGTAATGGAAGCATGGGGCTTCCCTGGATGCTCCTGGCCTGTTGTATCTTTCCCAAGTTGAATGCAAATCTTTGTGGGGATCATCCTTGTAGTGTTTTTGGGAAGACGGGGAGAAAATCCTAGGGAGGTAGCTGCACATACTTCTGCTCACCATACAGATGACATGTGAAATACAGTTTAGCTGAATGTTAGTTTCTTATCCTGGCCTTTCAGATTCCTTGATGTTATGGCGATTTAGTGCTTTAATACTCGCACTTCTATGGACTAGTTCTGGGATGGCCAACAGGATGGACAGCAGCCCTTAGCATTCAGGACACTTTTAACTGCTGCTGTTACAAGCCACACCAGTGGCTGAATTCCTGTTAAAGGCAGAGGTTACATCACAGAATCTTTATTGTACTTTGTCACTGAGCCAGTGTGTGGGGCTGCAGATCCCCCCATTTCTTCTATAAACTGGACTCTAAAGTCCTTTTGCAAATATGCTCCATGTACTGTAATGTGCCTGTCTGGTTCAGTGAGAGCTCCTTCACATACAGAACAAGCTATTCTGGAAGAAAGGTCACTTTAAACTAGACTAAAGGCTCTGTTCACATGAGCTGTGGGTCCATGAGGATTTATTTGGTGACAATACTGGCTTAAGTAATTCTGGCTTTTTTTCCTGCCACCTCCCTCTCTTCCCACCAATTGTTCTTGTGCCACTCCCTGCACTGTGACAGCAGAGCTGTTTGTGAACTACTTCGTGAACAAACAAGGGAACTGCTCTAATACAACAGAATAGAGATCTGCTGTTTGCTTTCTTCTGCCAATTCACCTGACTTGTGTGATTCTTTACACAGCTATGTAAATCACTCCTCGGCAGAGGATAGAAGGGCAGGTGGAAGCAGGAGAAAATTAGGTGGGATGGGGTGGGATGGGACTGTCTGAGCCACGCTGTTGCTGATCACGAAGCCACAGACTGAGATGATACTTTACTGACACAAAACTGTACGTTGCCCCTCTGTCATCGTGGTAGCAGAACTGTTAGAGCAGCGTAGAGAATCCTACACCTTGGGTCAAACCCTTTCAACATTGAAGATAAACCATGAAGTGACGTGGCATACAGGAAGATTTCAGGACATTGCTGAGCTGCAGCTCACCACTACCATCAGGATGAGATCTTATTTCTCTGCCATCTTTCACTCCTGGCTGCAGCTTCCTTTCTGGTGGTCATCAGACAATTTGCGTTTGTCTGGTTTTGCCCATTAGCTAAAGACAAAGGATCAAGTTACTTCGTGCTTGATCAATTTTCTTCTGGGTTAGTGAGCTGAACTGGCTCATTGAGAGCGTTTTGAAAAGCAAAGCCCATGGAAGAGCAGTGGTGGAAAACCAGAATTAGGAACATGAAGAAGGTTTGGAAAGGGGGGTGGGTGAGATATCCTTCCTTCAGTATCACTGAGCTGTCAGATCAACTCAGCTGTCTCGTCTTCTGATTCAGATACATCTTCCATTTTTATGCAGGTTGTTAGCTCTAGCAGATGGATAACGTATGTAAGTTTTACCCATATCATCTTGAACTTCTGCAGCAAGATTTAAATGTGTGAGCTGTTCCTTGCTTTCAGAGTATGAGTCAGCCGAAGGTTTGACCCATTAATCTTTCAGAAGTGAGAGGGGAGGAAAAGACTGCAGCCTTTTCTGGCTCTTGCACTCCCATTACACAAAAGGGATGCTACGGTTTTCTGTGTAGATGCTTTTCCAGTTGGTTTCTAATTTTGCTGTTTTCATAAGGCAAAAACTGTGTTAGCTGTCAGACTTAAAAACTCAACTGGTGTTCTGAAAATCCAGCCATGTTTTCAGACTCTTAATAAAAATACCAGTAAAACAGCCTCTGTAATTGGGGATGGCCTGACAGGGCTATTGACTATACACGGAGCAGAACAGAATCTGCCTCAGTTGCCATGGCTATGTTTTCCCATTGAGCTAATAGAATTTAAAGAATTACTTTTTTCCAGTTAATTCAGCAGTTCTGATCTAGAGACACATAGAAAACAGTTAGTAACAATAACAGGAAGCACTTTTTATAGAGCAGATCCTGGTACCAGGTAATTTAGCTGTGGGGTTATCTCTGCACATAGGTAAAATAACCGCTACCTAAGGCAGCGTAGTATCGGGGCAGCACAAAGGCCAGGGCCCCTCTGTTAATGCAGGAGCTCTGAAGAGCCAGACTCAGGCTTCACTGAGTAGCAGGAGAGGTTGGAAGAAAACACATATTGCCCGAGCAAAATACCTCTCCATGCTCCCTGTGTCAGTGGGAACAAGAAGCTTGTTATCCAGGCCTCTACTCCTTGATGTCTGCCCACTAGCTCGCTCTTCCATATATCCTCTTTTCCCAGCACAGCACAGCCCGTTCATCTTGAAGATGGCAAAATTAAGAGCTACCCACATAGTCAGAAACCCTGAGCTAATTCTAAGACTCTTTAGAACACCACTATCTCTTATATTCTTTCTTAAATATCCTCTACTGCCTACTCCTGGAGTCAAAAGTTCTGAGCTACCTGGAGCAGCTGATTGCCAAAATCACCACTAGAAGACAGAAGGTATGTGGACTACTTGAAGCATAACAAGGAAGAAAGATGCCAGGACGGCAAGGAAGATGTCTTGCTGGACCTGCCACAAACTAAAGCAAGCTCATATTTGGCAAAATCTTTGCATATATATTAAATCCAGCCTCCCAAGTACTCACCATGTGCTTTTAAAATACCATTAAATCACTACTTAAAACTGACTGCAGATTTTTAAAAAATATTTTATTGTTCTCCTGCTTTCCTCTATACACTATATCAAGGGCTATATTACTTCTCAGTTAATATATGTGGTATTTATATAGCAGTATTATACGAATTAAACAAATAATGAACTGTAATATATTTTTTTCATAATAACCCTATGGGATGTAAGAAATGCTTCTCCCATAACACTGTTGAGAAACTGAGGCAGAGAAAAGCATGGAGGCTTTCCACAGAGAATCTCAGCAGAGCACAAATTGAAGCAAATTCCTGAACTTTCAAGCTTGTGTTTAACCACACAACAAATTCTTTAAATAGAAGTTCGATGAAATGTACTATGACATTTGGAAACCGGGCTCCCCTGGTACACCAGCCTTTCAAGTCTTCTAAGAAAGCAAAAAAAAAAAGAAAAGCAAGTGGTTTAGACTAAAAAGTGTCTCGAGAGGGAAGCAGAGCTATCACCTTGTGAAGGAAGTTCTCCAGCATCTGGAAGATAGGAGATGGCATAGACCTGCCAGGACACAGCAGTTTGTGAGGGAGATGAACTGATTGATTCTGGAGTGGGTGAGGAACCTTTCTGCATGCTGGCCATGAAGCACAGGCTAGCTGAGGCTTCCACTTTCCTTATGAGCTGGTGAAATGAGGTGGAGTTGAACGTGCAGCTCAGCTGGACATCTGGAGCATGTCAGCTGACAGCTGCAGGATGATGGGGACTTGTCTTCTCCCCAGCAGCTCAAGGGCACCCACAGGGAGAAGTTAAAAACTCTCTCTGCTGAAAACTTTGTGCCTGCCCTTCTTTCAACAAATCCGCAGCACAGTCGTGATTTAGTCTTAATTACAAGACATCAGTCTAAAAAACATCCTGTCATATTTTAGAAACAAGCCTGTATGTTTTCCCACAAACATTTCTATCAAAACCTCGATCTTACAGCACAGAACTAGGCACGGCTTTTGCCTGTAAACTACCACCTTTTGCTGTATGTTGTGTAATGCTTCATTGGAGCTTACAGATCTGCAGAAGAGTTTATTGCTAAAAACACTATAGTACATGCACCATTTGAAGTATATCTCTTCCTCTTTATCTCTGAAGTTCATGAGCCAGCAAATTTTATATACAAGGCACGGCTCACTTCTGTCACTGCCCTCAAAGCTTTTTTGAGACTGGAATGTCTCCCTCAGGGAGAAAAGACTTGTTTCTGCTTCTACAAGAGTAGCAGATAAGATGCTGTGCCTGGGGGCACATTACTTTTCCCCTTTGTCAGAAGGTTTTTTGGTTTTTTTTTTTTTTTTTACCGTTCATAATTATTATGACTCTGGGACCTGTGGTTTGTGAATAAATAAATAAATAAAAAACTGGCAACTGCAGTTAGTTAATTTATAGCTGCAGCAGGAGCTTGCCAGGGATTACAGAAGTAGGAAGCAGAAAAGAGCCTGTCTTTCTTATCTGTTTTTCTTATCCGGAAACTTTATTTGCAGACTGAAGGACTTTTGTGAAGTAAGAGAACACAAAAAAGTCCCAACAAACCCTTCGGGCACAAGAAAAGACGGACAGAGGGGTCGGTAACACCCGTGGCGAAAGGCGCTGTTTGTTTCTCCATCACACGCGTGCTCGGGCTACAGGCAGCGCTAGGCAAGCGCCACCACGCCGCCGTGCTCCGAACACGCGGGGTAATTCTCGGCTGAGCCCCGCAACGCGAGACGGGTTCCCGCGGCCGCCCGCTCAGCCCCGAGGCGGCGGGAAGGGCGCTATTCCAGCGGCGGGAAGGGCGCTATTCCAGCGGCGGGAAAGGCGCTCCCCCGGCGGCGCAGCGGCTCCGGCCCGGGCAGAGCGGCCGCTTTACGGCACAGCCGTTCCGACCTGCCCGTCCGCGCTTTGCGGCTGCGTGGCGGTNGGGTGAGTGGGGAGAGGGAGAAGGGGTCTCAGCCCACCCGTCTCGGCTCGGTGGCCGCCCCTCGGGGCCGCTGGAGGGAGGCCCCGGTGGGAGAGACCAAGGAGGGTCTGGGGGAAAGACTCTCGCTTTGCCTCCACGTGGGTGAAGGTGGATTTGAGGCCCAAACTGTGAGCGGGCTCTGTCTCGAACTCTGCTTCTAAACGTCAGACT